>CM037848.1:8865188-9061343 GCA_021234535.1 Stichopus chloronotus | reverse complement strand
GATTCCATGCTTATTCCTCTCCATCTCATTAGGTGTTGTACCGGTATATCAAAGCATTGCATAGACTCGTTAATGTAAGTAGCAGACTTACAGTGTACTATACACTGTGCAATATACTGTATACTACGTGTCCACCTCAATTGATTAATGATGGGCATGCACCAGGACCTATACAGTACCTGTACAGTAATTATGATTGCAAAACCATGTGCTGTACACAGGCAAATTACAGAATTAACTTTGTCTCAATAAGTGTGCAGGACATATACCATGAAGTTGTCCTGGTTTGCACATCAGCCAAAATCACAACAAACTTCAATTTTTACAAGTTTGCAGACCTTCTTTATAATGCAGTGCATCACATAGCCATTCACATTTTTTCACCTGTTATTCAAAGTACATTGCTCTATTTCTCTTGCAATAGTGTGCACAGCACTGTACCATATGGTACCACTGTAACTTCCGCGTACAGTGCTCCTTGCTGCATGCAATTTCATTTCACTATATTTTCTTCATGATACGGTGTAGGTTTGATGCAAAAAGGGTCAGCAGTTAAATGCACTTTGCATCAATACAGTAGGCTTGGATCAAATTTTTTTTAAATATTATTACAAAATTATCAGACCTAGTGGTGTTATAAATAAATTCATGCACTCTATAACAATATCATATCATAGCTATACCTCGTGATAAATTTTTTCTATCCGATCTAATCAGATACAGTTGATTTCTTCATCTAGAGGTTTGTTTCAAAACTGCCCCCACCATATTTTCACTCTCACCCGATATTACTTTTTTTAAGATGAAGTGATGATGGGTTGATATTCTACTCAGGTGCTACCAGCGTACTACATATTCATCAGAAATGCACTGCACACCTCACATGTGAGTGCATATGATCACCAATTGCTTGCTCTTTTTGACTAATTTTTTTAGGAGATTTAAACTGAAATGTTGCAATAGCCTGATTGGAATTAATCGAAGCCCATAGCTTCGATTGTTGGATTTACTCAGCTTGTCATGTGATTTTTTTCTGATTTTCATCTTCGTTGGTGCCCATGAATACTGTAGTTGTGTTACACATTCCTGAGCACACAAGTAAATTTGCAGATCTGAAGGTGAACAGTGACGCAGACATTTCTGTTGTTTTGTTAAGTGCTAATCGCCATTTTAGCCTGCTTGCAAGACCCTTTGAAGTTTATCATAGTGTGTAACACCGAGTACCCATTGGAAATATTACCGACTTTCACACAGGGAAAATAGGGGATTTGATTGATTGCTGCAAGTCGTTTCAACCTCATAGCACTCAGTTCATTGTAGCTTCAAACTGGTGCTGACAGTGACATATGCATGCCAATGCGCAAGCTGCCTGGTAGTCATATGTAATGTACTGATAACCACCATACTACGATCAATGACGTATTAGTACAATCATTGTGTTCCTTCTTTTCACTTCGCTACTTGAACAAGTATCTTTTCTGCCAGAATCCGTTGCTGGCATAGTATATTAGGCCTAGTATTACTCGTGCTTCGGTTTTAACAGAGTTTGTAGGTTAATATATGCAGGCATTTCTTAGTATGTGTGAATTTTCTTTCACTGTGGTGAGTGTTTCATGTGTGTTCTTGGAGCTGTACATACGTGGCTCTTAGTGCGTGCCGTTATACCATCTAGGCCAGGCTTATTTGTTTGTGTAACAGTTTGTCAATCTCATTTTAGTTGTTCCTATCTCGTAGCCTAAGCCGTACAGTTTACTGGGCGGATCTGCAATCAGGGGTGCAGCATATATGTCCACAGGCCCACTGGGCTTGGATGTACCTGTACTTGCCTGCAAGTTCAATTCTTCTAGTTGAATCTGATATCACTCTAACTGGTGTGACCAGGCCTACAGTACATGTGTGTATGCTTGTATGTATGCTTATCATACCAAGCAGGAAAACAATACAGTACAGTATGTTCTCTTCAAGTGAATTTTGAACAGTTGTTTGGGAAGCTAAAGGTACTGTAGCCTAGTACTGACTGTACTGACCACATCATAAACTATAGTCATGCATATTTCCCTCTGAGTGAATTTACTTTGGGAAGATTAGGTATAGATACTATAAATTGGCCATACAATGGAGCTTTTGTGCAATATACCAACTGGTTTTGTTCATGATGCTGAGCATACCACACAAGGTCAGAGCTGCACTGTCCTACACCACTGTAGTCAGATTTCACTGAGCTCCATTAATTTGTGCAGACCTGTATGGTATTGGACTCTGTTGTGTAGTCACTGTAATTACCCCAGACCTTCTCTTCACTAGGCTTTTTAAAAGAAGAAATAAGGAGCCCATGTCCAGCAGAACTTTTTTACCACCTTGCCAAAATACTTGCAATTAATGAAACACTCAGCATGCTCCATGGTATGCTATGTACAGTACAGTAGCTACAGTAGTTTACCTTAGAGTGACAGGTGAACCTAAGCTCTGCTGGTCATGTGTTGAACCTTTTAACTACCACAATATGACAAATGATTCTGTGGGTGTATCTTCACACAACATGTATACTGAAAAGTTGTTACTGTATGTACTACTGTACCTCATACAGAATTGTTTAAAATACAAAATGATGCTGGCTGTAAGGTTAGGTTCACTGTGCACTAAACAGAAGGTAACTGCAGCACAGCCTCCCTCACCTTGTCTCACCTCCTCCCCCTCAAAAAAAAAAATCACACCAAAACTTTTAAATGTCAGTATTTACTTGAGGATAAGTTCTCTCCTGAAACATTTGTTCTTGGATTTAAGAGGGTGGTTTCATTTTTTGCTGATTCCACAACCCTCCCCCCTCATTCTAACATGAGCATTACCAGTAGAATGAGTTTTACACTTAGATCTTTGTGATAACTTGCACAGTCAATTCAACAGGTCTCACAGGAGGGTACGTAAAATTTCATTTCAATACCTACAGTTCTGTAAGTCAGATTGGATTTTTGATTTTTTTGCCCACTATACTGTATTTCTAACTATATTGTATTTCTAACTTTGTTTCAGAGGCCTTGGAGACCATCATTGACCACCTGGAAATGGTCAACTCTGCTGTGAATGGTCCTCCAGACATGGATCTCTTGTTTCTGAAGGAGGTGATGAGAGGAAAGCTGATGCAGAATCTAGTGAAGGTATCTTAAAAGTTAAGATTAAAAGTTAAATCTACACTACAGTGGGTTGAGAACGTACCTGCCCTGTATTACTTTTTGTGAAAGATTCTTTATTTGCCAGAGAAGGCAGTAAATAATGTATCTAGTTTCAAGTTCTAATAATTTACTACAAGTTGATGTACATTGTAAACAACATTATTTGAGGCCCATACTCGACATTATTTGAGGCCCAGACTCACTTTGTTACTGTCCATGCAGCTAGTCGCTGTGCTATTTGCTGTCAACTTGCATGTAGTCGTATGTAGGCCTGTATACAGTATTGATATACTGAAGGTAATTGAGGAGTTTTCCCTGAAATGTGTGTCTTTTTGCCCTAAAAGGTTTGCGCAAATAGAAATTATAGCAAATTTGCTGTTGGCTTGAACAACATTTTAGCTAATCGACTATGGATATGAGGTTTAAGTCTTAAAGGGCACAGTATGTTTATGGAAACACTTGTGCATTTGTGCTCACAAATAGATTCAGCCAAACTGTCAAATAGCAACTTCCAGTTCCATGTGCTGCAAACTTGTGTGCGACATAAAGCAGTGTTATGGCAGAGTGTACTTTACTGTACACAGACAGGTTTTAAGTTTATATATGTAGCTTGGAATGTTTTGATACTGTTTGACTTACTTCACTCCTTACCTGTGTCATCACAACAGCTGGACTACCATCTACTGTGCCAGGCATACTGGAACCTTTAGCACTACATTTTTTGCACCATCTGGTCAAATGTACTGAACAAGTGCGTCCTTCCCAATCTACCATTTCACATGAATGTTTTGACAGTTTGCCCCATTTTTGGGAAGAAATATTTTCAGAATAGATGGACTGCAAATATGTAGTTTTACACTATCTTAGACCACATTCTCATGTTGTATTTGACACAGTCCTGTAACATGGATCTATCATGTTTAATGGTTTGCCTTGTTTGATGCTCTTTGTTTTCTTCATTTGGCTATTCTGACATAAGTGGTTCTGTAGATCTCACTGCATAATGCCACGATCACGGCAAGCAGTCGCAACTGACAGATCTGGAAAAACACTGCAAAGTCGTACCAGATTAAATTTCTGGTAGAGGCAGCTGAGAAAAGACACTAGAACCTGACACATGAAAACTAGTCACGAAAGATGTCAAGTTGATTAATTCCTGTAACTGCCAGACATTGAGCCTCTGGCAGCTTCCTTGCCTTGCAAATTAAAGTCCAAAATTGTGGAGTCAATTTCTTTTTAAAAAGCTTCATTGCTGAACAGTGTGTAGTATGTGGGATACTTCTCTTTTGTGGTACATCGATGGTTTGTAAATCATGACGATTCATTCCAAAGTGACAAGACAAGCCATGGTTTGACATGTCGTTGTGTAGTGCAGCTGTTCTGTAGGAGAGAAAAACTTCTCAGATTTTGCAGAGCAGTTGCTGTTTGAGTTTCTTCTGTAGTGAACTCCCCCATTTTACAATGTTACATACAGTAATACTGTGATACATGTTACACATTTCTGCTATAATTTGCTTTGACATACAACACGATGTACCTCAGGAGATCATTTTAAATTTTTTCCCCATCCAACTGTTCCGTGGTTGATATAATGTTTAAAAATTAATGAATAAACATGAGCGAAATTGCAAAATTGTGTCTGTCGAATTCTGTCCCCGCAAGATTACATTTTTCGTTGTATTGGGGCATTCGGTATACAGTCGTCTCTCCCCTCAGTATAAATCAAGGCTGCAGCACATTCGCAGCAGAAGTGTCCTTTGGGGATTTTTATACTGTACCAGTCAGTTGAGTTGGATGTTCTTTGGCCGTCCAAAGTACAGTAGCATGTTGAGCAGAGTAGCAGTATTATAGGGTTTTATTTGTGGTGAATATTTCACATCACATACAGGACATTCATGACAGTAAAATTGTGTATTACAGTATATGTTGTATGTACAGTACGTGTACAGTAAATACTACAGTATCAATACAGGGTTTTCTCTGGTCCTTAATTCCGGAGGCGTCCTGCCTTGCAACTTTTTAAGATCACCTCGCCAAAAAATGCCGTAATTACCGCCTCACATGTTTATGTCCAGGGCTGGACGTTGCGAAGCGGGAGGCTCCTTCCCGAGAAATTTTGTGTCTCGTGGGAAATCCGCTTTTGTACTTCTGGCCGTGTTTACCTTGTACATATCGTGCATAACTTGTTTTGAACATTCGATCACAGAATGGTAGAGGTCACACATGTGGTTTCCTAAATAGTTATGTCCGAAAATACAGTAACTGGTAAATAAATCCATTCAAATGTGTATCCCAAATGTCCCATTCACGTTTAATATTCAACACAAATTGAAGTAAATTACTATTCCTGTAATAGAATGACCTTATTTTTTACTCATGATCAATATTTTTCAAGTTATATATGTGAAAAAACAACATTGGCAAATGTTTCCAGAGGATTCTACGCATACCTCCTTTACTACATTCAATGTCAATTAAAAAGCATAAGCTTAGGCCTGCCTGCATATATGCAAATTATCTGCAGAATGACAGCTAGTGGACATATCACAACCCATAGAAATACGAAAATGAAGGTATATTTCTATGTCCAAAACCCTTCAGAAAACCAGTAGTCAATTTGCTTCTTCAAACCTTTAGTCTGAACATCTTAAAGTGACTAGGATCAATGAACAAAACAATAATAAAAAAGTGTTCCTTGAAAAACTCTGAAACCTGCAACTTTCAAAATGTCGGTTGTTCCATGTAATACGGAAATTACGAATCGTCAGGGTGGTTATGCTATTTGGTATTCACCCACTGTGTTAGGATATCATTACTTAAAATTTTCGGAAGGCTGCAACGATCTTATGTGATTCTTTTCACGAAACTTTTAGGGACATTTCAGCTTCAAAAATGTATGTAATACAGTTTAATCTACATGACATGTGCAACATTTCATAGAACGTTTTGATTTTGAAGCAATATCAATGTCTTTTTTCTGATAGAACCATCGTGTTTTCACCCGATACAACTTAAAAGAGTTGAAATTTTAGCATGGATGTAAAATAATTCGGACACATCTAAAAAGCTAAAATCGCTGAGTTTCCAGGTGCTGTGCACCCTGGACCCCTACCACAATCATCCATGGACCCTGGCCACAAGGGGCCTCATGGCAGGCCCATTGACCCCAAGCTAGTATGACAATCATTTCGCTATCGAATGACGCCTACGGCGTCATGTAAGGTCTGGCGGAAACTCCGACTATATTGTAATTTGCCTCCTGGAGATTAACACTCTTTCCAGCCCAGTTTATATCATGGTCAAATCCTAAAATCACCCATTCTTTCAGAACCTACTAGTAAAGTACGGATTTGAACCCAATATTCAAGTCGGTGGCGTCAAGTAATTCGCCCTCACCACTTCATACTCTGAAAAACCCAGGGAAAACCCTGCAATACATTCGGACAAACTCTGCCTCAGCTTAAAGTTTATACAGAGTTGCTCCCCAGATTTGCCTGCATTTGGTGAATGAGCTCAAATTCAGCAGTGATGCCTGTATTGAAATACAGTATACTGTATGTTATGATACAATTGTTTTTATTACATGCACATGCATGTGAATTACACTGTGTTGCAGAGATCTGGAACTTTATATAGTACCTTTGTGTAGTACCGAACATGTTTACGGCATTTAGGGTATGTGCTTTACACATATTCCTAGAGATTTATATAAACAGCACATTCTTTATTTGCATATATAGTACATGTACAGTAATTTAGCACATGACCCCCTTGAGTTTACCTGCCTCCACCTACTGTTACCCACTGTACACATGATCTGTGTGTACCTTACTATACAACTTACTGCTTGTACTGTACAGTACGTACTGCAGCTAAAGCACTGTATACTTGAGAGTTCTCCATGCGTGTTTGTAGTGAAAGGTGCCAATGCCACTATGCTTACTTTTCGTCTTACTTATATTGGAGCAATAAAACATAGTTCCTGCTGTCTTCCCCTCCCCCCCAAAAAAAAGGGAAAAAAGGAAAAGAAAAAAGAAAACAAACAAATTATGAAGAACTATACAATAGTATTACTCAGTTGCTGTACTGTTCTACAGTATGTGTCATATGACTGATTGTGCATCTCTGCAGAAGACTGTCACATATACATCAATACGCAGTACTACACTGTGAGGTGATGTACCTGTAAGTTTGGGTGGGTTACCCGACTCTAATGACAGTATATATATCGGAGCCATGGCTAAGAGTTGCAACTCGATTCTCCACCATCCTCAGACTCACAACTACAGTACTATGGAACTTTTAAAACCAAAAAAATAAATGTGCACAACATTTTCTGCGTCCTGAACATGCAGTTTTACTTAATCGTTTTTTGAAAGTTAAAAATAAATTATTTAGGTAAAAATCCCAAATACTGAATACTTACAAAGACAGTTTGTTTTCCAGGAATGTTGACCTGCTCACAGAACACAGGACTGTTCATTTATAATTTTTAATGCATCAAACAAATCTGGTCTGCCTTCTTTTTTTTTTCGTGTCAAGAGTCCTGGCAACTTATTTCATAAGTTAAGGAGGAGCCAGCTACAGTATAACCCACCAACACTGTTTTGGTCCCTACATTGTCTATGTAGTTCCTGCTCAAAATATATTATGTGTAAGGCAGCAGTTTATGACATCACTGAAACCAGTACCACGTACAGTTTGTACAGTTTTAATAGAGGATAGCAACCTACAGTACACCCTGGTCACTACCATGGGACTACATGGAAGGCTCCCCCAAGCCTACAGTGCAGTGAATTACACCGATCCATTGTGGTGTCAGGTGTCAAGTTACAGATATGTTGATTTGAAAACCTGAATGAAAATCCATTCAAATTTTGTTTCTACAGTATCTATTACCGTTTTTGAGACATTGCTTTTCAAAGTTTGACAAAATGCAGATCTGCTGATATAGACTGTTTCACAGCTTAAATACTTCTTTTTTAGGACTGTACTGTATATTGTCCCTTAATTTAATACTGGGTTTCACACTGGCAAGTGATAACAGTATCTTTAAAGAAAAAATACTACCAAAATAAAACCATCAAGGCAAATTCACTTCTCAATTGTCCTTGTAACAACTTTAGGTTAAATAGGCAAAGGATACCATTTGCCTTATCATAGGAGACCATCTTCTGTCATCACAAATTTGCATGTACCTAAAGGCAATGTTTATTCATAATGCAGGTGTAAGACAACAATTTGCCAGTAAATGCAATTTGGGACTTCAACATTTTCAATACTTAAGACAGCCATTTACAGCAATGCTCCATAATGTCATTTTCATTTCACACCACTAAGGGACAGTTGTGTCGTATAGTATTTAGTACATATTGGTTTAACAGCATATAAGCCTCTCAGACTGAGTGCATGTCCAGTATAGAGGAGGCTACAGTAGGACTCTGTGGGGATGTGAAGACAATGGACTAGACCTTTGCTACTACAGTATATCTTTCAAATGTTCATGGAGACAGTTTTTACAGAACAGTGTGCCATTTCACCATTGTGCCTTGAATTCTCACCGGTATATAAAATTTCACCTTGTTTCTGTATTTTCTCTACATGTTCTTCATCACTGTCTTTATATTGTTCTATCCCTAGTTACCTTTGCATTGCGCAGTACTGTATGATGTTTACAAAATGTTCTCCTACATGAATACTGTACAGCACATGTTTGTACCGTAATACACTATCTTCACTTTTTTTTCTTCATTGTGTTAATTTCACGTCGATCTTCGTACAGGCCCACGACACTCTGGAAGAGCGAGAGTTGGAACCCTGTCACACGGACAGCGTGGGATTTGCAGGAGACGTCATAGCTGAGCTGACCTCTGTTCTCGGAACCGCAGAAGAATCGTCAGAACTTGCTGGTATACTTCAGGATCTTCACTTCATTGTAAGTCAAAATGAAAGAGTTTCCAGTTTTCCAAATGTGTGTCGTGATTGATTCATACAAGTATCTGATTGCATCTACCTTATGATGAAGGAGTCAAAGTTTTAAAGCACATTGGAACATTTTTGCAGCAGCTGATATATGTTGAGTGTCACACATGTACTAATCTGCATGTAGCCATCAGTGTAGGGATGCTAAGAGCAGTGTTTTTGTGTCTTGTTTTTGTTTATTTTTTACTATTGTTTAATGTTTTATCATTCTTCATTTTAGATGAGTAGGTGGAAGTTTTGGGTGCACATTGGTGTGCACAATGTTATTGCATGGTGTACAAGAACAAGTAAAGGATTCATTTGTAGCAGTACTCCTGTTTTGCAATTTTGCAGTGCCCCAGTAGAAAGATTAAATGATGGGCAGTGAAGGGGAAAATGGCTTAGGAGTCCCATCACCATGACAGCATGAAATCAGTCTGAAGGTTGAAGTGAATTTTTAGTTCTGCTAATAAATTCTACTTGTAATTTGATGATTTGTCGCCTTAAACGCAATGTGAAGAAGAGATACATTTCTTCAAACATTGTGGAATTTACTCAAGACCTGTCACTCGGTTGTGATGATTCTTACGTTCCGTTAATATACGCAACATAAGAACATGCATGATGTGCAGTTTTCTACATGTTTTTCTTTTTTGTTTGTCTGAAAGTAGATCAGTAAATTGATGACTCGCCAATAAATTTAGCAGCAAAGCATAAATCTGAATTGTGTCTTGTGTCAGGGGTTATCGGCATTGATAGATGTAAATACATGTAACATTTTAATTAAGTTGTTTCTCTTGACATAACCATGGTAGCCATGTGCACATGTTGCTTTTGGCACAGTGTAAAGCAGTGTTGTTACTGATCCTTCATTCATCATTTAAATCGGAATTGCGATGGGGGGGCAGCCACTGTACAGCATACTGCTAAGTCTTCAGTATCTGTGAGGAGTCAGTATTAATAATGTACCGTAGTCAAGTGCAGTTTGAGCTTTGGATCTGTCGTAATATTTCTAGATTTTGGAACGATAGGATGAAAACTACAGAAGGTAATCAGAAACACGTCGTTGTCACATGTTCAGTCAAACATCTTTGTAAAAAAAGTGTACATAAAGTACTGCAATGTAAGCCATGTGAAATTTGCAATTAAACTACAGTACTGTACATTGGAGACCCGCACATTAGCTAGCAAGGCTGTACAGTAATTAATTCTCTTCTTTCATGTTTCTGTAAAACAATGACCGTACCTGACGTGTGGCAAAACAAGCAAAGTTTACAGATCAGCCTCCTTTAATTAAAGGGGACAATGATTTGGGTGTAATAGTACAGTATAGTCCAGAATAGGTCAAGACTTCTAGGCTCATGGGCAATGCAAAAGGTCATCAGCCCATTCTGTTACCATCAGTACAGTAGGTAGATGCACAAGTTGTGTAGAACTACGGTCTATGTACTGTTACAAGTCTGCTGTACTTGCCCACAAATAAGGCTGTGACGGTTAGTAAAAAATTGGAAACCGGTTTTGGTGACAGTGAAAACCGGTTTTTAAATCAAAACCGGTTTTTTTTCAAAATATACTCTGATCATATGCATAACACACTTGCCGCAGCGACTGCAAATTATTTTGAATAAGAATTTGCACAACTGTTGATCAAAAGTTAAATGAAAACTCAAGTTTTCGGCAAATCCCTTCAACACACCAGCAATAAGTAGAGACTTTCCATTAAAAAAGTGTGGAATGCCTTATCGAAGTAAAATTTGAAATGGTACAAAAATCACGATCGGTTACTAACCGGTTTTATCCTAGTAACCGATTTTTCGGTTTCTCGAAAATTCCAAAAACCAAATCAAGCAAAACTGGTTTTAACCTGGTTTCAAATCAAAACCGGTTTTCCGAACAGCATTACTCACAAACATCCAAACCAGGTCAAGGTTTTAGAATTTTTTTTTTCTTGTGGGTGTAAGTTGAACCATAAAATAGCCATGAGTGTAATTGTGATTCCATGTCTACATTGTGTAGTTCTTATAACATTACACAATTTGCCACATTTAACGCTTTTGCAACGCTCTGTAGTATACTGTACTGTGTTGTACAAAAGTTTGCCTTAAACATAACCATACCCTGTATATATCTGTAGTGGACCACTGGCCATCACCCACTTATCAAAACTATAAACCCATGCCTTGAGACATCTTAGAGGAGCAAAAACCTTTTAATACTCAGTGTACCTGTGTCACCCCCCCAAAAAAAACAATAAGAGTATGGGGAAAATACATTTATGTCGTTGTGTTGATCTGCTAATATATCAACTGTACATACAGCACTGTGTATACAGTGTACAGTTACAGTACTCCCCCAGTTCATAAAATTTGAAAATACAGTAATTGATTTGTCCTAGAATTACTGTACATGGTAGACATACTGAAAACTACTTCAACAAGACTCACTGTAGCCAAAGTTTCTCTATATTGAAGCAAATTATGCAAATATTAAAAGCAGGATTTGAAAGTTGTCAAGGCTGAATTAGAGTGCCCTCAAGGTCTTAAGTATCAAATTGGATGCATTTTGCCTCACTTTTGTCATAGATACAAAGTTAGAATTTTGTATGCAAAAAAAGAAAAATTGGGAAAGTTTGTAGTTCAGACTTGATCTTGACTATGTATGTGACATGTTTTGGAAAGAGAAGAACTGTAGTTTTCCTCCCTGATATTCCAGCAGAGTCTCAAAGGACATCTTTTATAAGAGGAGATCCGCAGACGTATACAAAACAAAATTTTTATGTCATGCAATGCAGAAACTGCACAGTACAGGTACAGGGTATGCAATTTATGAATAGAATAACGATGCCTGTGGTGTATGGTCTACCCCACTGATCTGAAGAAACCTGTCGACTTGTGTTACTGTACATGTTACCCCAATGGAGCTACAGCTGGCTCTTGCCCATGTGACATCTGTACTCCTTTTCTCTTCTTTGCTGCCCACTATCACATCCCCTCCAAACCTGCCCAGTGGCGTGCACATCTCAACATTAGAGCTGTCGCGGTAAACTGATTTATGCATACAGTATATACTGTACCTGCTAAACTGGTAGTAATTGATTTCGATGCGGTTTGATTCATATTGTATCAAAGAAAGTGACAGCGAAGGTTATCAGTACTTTGCTGATGACTGCTATGCCCATGAATGGAGTTCAACCTACAGATTGTGGGCAGAAACCCGTTCTAGTCGATGCACTGAATGATTATTCAAGCTGTCCCATTGTACCGGTGGTCTTTTTTTCCGAATACTGCGAAAACTTGTCTCAGAGTATCAGTGATCAAATGTGCAATCCTACTCTGATGTGAACTTAGGAGGAATGGTGCTGTAGCTGTGATTGGAAACTTTGCAAAAGTATTTCACGTTGCCATTTCTTGTTCTCCTTCAAACTCTCAGTCTCTCCTGCAAACACATGACGAAATAGCTACAGGGAAGTTGGGACAGCCGGAGGCCTGCCTCAGGAACAGCCAGATTCCTGACGAGGCTGATTGCTCCGAAACCATCAAATTGATCGGTATAAGGAAAGTTAAGGACCAACCACTGGTGAGTAATATGATTGTAACATCAACCACCTAGACTGTTTAAAATATGCCTTCCCTTGACATGGCAATAGATTAATTGTGGTCACAATTAACTCTTCATATAGCTGTAGTCGTGCATCGTGTTTGTTCAATTGCCATTTTTTTTTACGTACTGTAGAACACTTCACTAGCAAAAAAACATTTACTTTAGAACAATCCTACCATAAGAAAGTCACTGTAAGGTTTTCTTTTATTCTCTGCATATCACTTTATTTTAAAGTCTCATTTTAATGTCACATACACTGATATGCTTAGCACTGGCAAGAGACCCCTTGCATTTGACATCACAGTGGTACAGTAAAGCTGCCTCCTCGAGGATTATCTACTTAATTTAATAGGTGCACGTCTGAACTTGCGGCGTCTCTGTCATTTGATGTACATGCTCTGACCTCAGCAATGTGTGTATTGTTCGTATGTTTGTCTCAAAGAGGGGGCCCTTGTATGTTGGTATTGACGTCAATGCGAGGGGTCTGTAGGAGCACTGTAGTGGATGGGGCTGGCAGGAAGAAGTCACAAAGGGGTTTGTTATTTTAGGTACAGTACAGTATCACAGTTTATTGTGCAGTCAAGAATGGCTTATTTTCTTTGATAGTGGGAGAGGGGCTAAACCAACATTTCTGCAGAATGTCTGTTACATTTGACACATCAGTGTGTTTGCGTCTGTGACTCCATTTGCATAAAGTTGTGATGTCATGTCATTTACATAAATTGTTTCATTGCTGTATTCATTGTCATCGTCAAAGCAGTTATGCATATCAAAAACAATATTCCATCAGAAAATTGCAAGTTAAATTGGTTTAACGAAGTCAAGAATGCTACATCATCAACACAGACTCAACAAATGCAACCTTTGTCCTCATCCCTTGCACAGGTTTTGACCCCTTCCCCCCTCCTACCTCCCTCATCTTAAGTAAAATATCAGAACCAACACTGAGAAAACACCAGCTTTGAGGGAATGTTCCTCTTATTACTTTACCTGCTGTAAAGGATAATGGGATCACCAAACTCTACCACCAAGTACTTTATGTGTTTTTGAATGTTTTTGAAATGAACACAGTACTGTATACCTGTTTTGTACATAATCTGAGTAATAAAATACTGCATGTACACTGTAAGCACAATATTTTTTATTAGCATTCCCTTTACCACTGTTTTCAAGTTCTGTTGTACATGTCCTGTATGTACAGTAAATCATTTTGCAATTTAAGACCACAGACGATGCCTCTGTCTTTGCCTGTAGCTTTTTTTTTTTTTTTGATTTCATGAAAATATGTTTGCTCCTTCGTGCTTGCTCAAAATTCAACACTGCATACAGTATTTATTGTTTTAGTATGTGGAGTAAGTGCAAATTTGGCAGATTTTCGTGCAGGCAAGCAATGCAGTACCTGTAGCTGCCTCTGTGATAAAGCTCACGATTTATGTAGTTGTTTAATCATACAGTATCTTAAAATTAGAAGGACTGCCAAGACTAAGTTTTGTTGAGGGAAGAGTATAACCTGCTTGCTCTAAACTTTGATTGTTGCTTTTCATGTGTTCTCTGCATACTGGGTACTGTAGCCCTACACTGTAAGTTATGTGGTACAGTAGTTGCAGAACTCACAATATAACTGGTGATGTGCCAATACATACAGTAGCCAGAAGGTTTTCAGCTTTTTTTGAAGAAGAATCAACAGATCTTTAACAGATTCTTAATTTTGTCACTTCAATTCCATCTCTTCACTTAATTTACTTCAGCTAATTAATTATATTCTTTTGTTTCCTTGCCTTTACAACTGCTCAGCTATTAAAAACAAAACACCTTTGTTGTCATCTTTTTGCTCTTTTTTTTCTCATCATGTTATTTACACCAGCAATTCTGTCACTCTTCTCTCTTTCAAACATCCCTTGTTTCTTTCCCTTCTTTACGGTCTGTGGATGCACAGCACCCCGACACAGATCCCTATCTGTACAGCGATCCTGTAGTGATTGTTGATATGATAAGACCCAAGGGAGCCCCTTTGGTGAGTTGCCTTCTGGGATTGACGTGGCCCTCGGCTTTTTTCTGCAAGAACCTAGTACTTTCTTTCCCTGCTACCTTCCCTTGATCCTCTCCTACCCTGTGTGCTACCACAAAAACAAAATTTAACGCTTTCGTTGTATACATTTTCATATGGTGGTCAACATAGCACAGTTATCTGAATACTGTTGTTCACAGAATATCATTTAATATGAAAGAAATAGCTACTACAGCATTGGAGATTTGAATATTGCATGCAGGACATCCTATTTTTAATGAGTACACGTTGTTGGTAGCCTTTGTTCATGCTTGGTTGATGTATCATATTAACCCACTTTAACCTCTTCCCGGGTTTGAAGTGTGCTTCAAGTATATTCTTTCTTTTTGTTCTGGTACGTTAAAGAACGATGTACAGTGTATAGGCAGAGTAATTCTGGAGGAGAAAAATAAATAAAGTACTCTTCTTTTTGTAACTTCCTCCTAACCAGATGTAAACTGTACATCCTTCAAAGTTGTAATTGCTTTGGCACTGACTGACTTAATTGTCAGCTGAAAGAAAATGCAGTTTAATTCATGTTTGCTATCAACAGTGGCCTTCACTGTCTGGAAAAATCATGGAGAATTCAGAATTTTTTTTTTTTTGGCTTTCCAGACCTGGAAAATTCATGATATTTTATAAAAATGACAGAGGTGATGGAAACATCATGAAATTTAGAGCATACAATTATTTACTGATACTGGGACTGTATGTGAATTCTTATTCTTGTGTATGTGGTCACAAAATGTTATTTTTCTATAAGGTGTAGGAACCCTGTATAAAAGAAACAGTACTGTGTTCCACTCACACAGTAGTAGGGAAACTCAGGTGTACAGGTAAACACTGTTTGCTACAGGTATACTTGCAAATTATGAAAGGACATTTTGATGAATATGTTAGTCAAAACTGCCTTTGCAAGTTAATGAGGAACTATAACCCAGCTTTCTATGTACTGTATACAGCCAGGCATAAAGAGACTCCTTCAGTAAAAAGTGCTTTAATTAACAAACAAGCAATTTTGACCAGATGGTACAATTTTATACACTGCGCTCTCAACCAAGACACATGTACAGTAATTTACATGTATGTAAGACATGGTTTTCAAGTACTGTACAGTAAGAAGCTCTCTGTGTCATATCTTCATTTTACAAAGTGTTGTTCGTGTTGCCTGTCTTTCAGGTGAAGTATCCTTTTAAACCATACTCTAGTGAACTTCAAAGAGGCCTAACATAGGTTTTGCATTCAAACCACTTCAGTAAACCAGGTAGCATTTCATTGCTAATGGGGGCATACTATATGTGTAAGGCAAATAAAAAGAGCTTACATAATGACTACTGATGATGGGGTTTGCAAGTGAAGAAGGAAATATCTCTGTGATGGAACCTGTGCACCAGCTCGATCTTTGCAGGAATTGATATTGGTTCAAAGAAGAAAATTTTGATCAGGTTGTTTTAAGCAGAAGTATGTGATCCTATAGTGATCACACAGTAGGTCATAAAGATATATATTCACATTGATGGTTTGTCACAGTGATACAGTACGTGCATGTGGGCACTGTTCCCTGTGGTATGCACAGTTGGGTCAGAAGTGATCTAGGCCCAGGGGTCTATTCGAGGCCCATTATGTAACCACACTTCAACACAGTGCCTACAACCAGAAAAGGTAACCCCCTGCTCCAGTGCAGAGGTTGTGCAGTTTGATGGTTTGTTAAAGTGGTACCAAGTGATGTAGCCACTGCTGGTTAATATCTCATGGTACAGTACTTGGGTACTACCATTTTTCAGGAGGGGGTTCAAAGGTGTATAGAAGTATGAATCAGAGGTGATATGGAATCATGAAGAACCAACATTTCAAAGCCAAATTTACTGTTACAGATACCTGTAGTTGCAATGGCTTGTCAAAGTGGTACCTTTGATGTACAGGTATTGAGGAATGTTTTGTCCAAAGGTCATCTGATAAAGGACCCATTTTATATATCACTTGAAAATCTTTGAAACAAGAAAATCTTCATGTTTGATGGTTACAATTATATTGTTGCCATACTTAGGTAGGCCTCTGTTTAGGTACAGTATACTGAATCATTAGTTCTCAAGCTGAGTGCTGATTGGCAATTAAGATTTTACATTGACCCTTTTATACCCATTTCACAGTATATTGTTTTATGCCATGCTACGGTTACTGTGGGAAGTGGTCTGCCATGCACAGGCCCAACAATTTAGCCTGAACATGGCTGCCAACACTTTGGCCATGTAACTGTGTTAAATCTGTTTGGTGCATGCACAGTGTGTGGCTGCAATAAGTGGACTGCACAGAGGTTATGTGTGCATGTATCAAAATAAACTATTGTTTTTCATTTTTTTTTCCCTTTGTCATGTGTTTGTGTCATTTTTTGTAACACTGAAAAGTATTTTGTGTTTTAGGGCAGAGTTTCAATTTGGGACCAAAATACATTTGACATTGATGTTTTAGTGCCACATTACATTTTTAGATGAAACCTTCAAATATGAGTAGGCCTTCATACATGGGCATACTTTTGAAGCCTAGCAACATAAAACAGTATATAGATGTAGGGTGACATATTGTATGAACTCCACCTGAATTAATTATGTTCAGCAGATCATGACATTTATCACTCCTCCCATGATGCACCAGGTGTTCCCTTTATCATGAGAGTGCTGTCCTGATACAATGCTGTTGTGAACTAGTGATGGTATGGCCAGCTTTCTACTTGCTGTCGTCGTGGTGACAGAAATGCATGGGATTACCCAAACAAGAGTTGCCTGATTAGAATTTTAGACAAGTGTGTCAATGAAGGAGTAAGGAAACCTCTGTTGGTTGTAATCATTCCCTTACGTGGCAACATGTAATTGAGATCATTGGTAGGGCTACACTGGAACTTGGATCCGGACAAAACCCAGATTTTGCTTACGTTCCGGTTCTGGCCGGGTCCATGTAAAAGTACTCGGTCAGATCTTAATACTTGCTTCAAGTCACTTATTTGGCCGTAATTGGCAAGTCGTTTGTGCCGATAGTTTCAGCTATACACTGTACCCATGCCTGTACAGGTAACTATATGCTTTGTTGTGACATACAGTACTGTTACTTGCTATACTGTATTTGTTGTGTACGGTATGCTGTAAACAACATGCTGTAAACAACATGCTGTTGAGGTCAAAAGACTTGAAAGTGTCAAGCAACACATTTTTATGCCACTGTATGAAGACAGTATCGGATCTGTCAGCACTCACAATCATCTCTCATATCTGATAATAACCCTTGATTATCCATGCCTGTATAAGCTACTGTATACAGTATGCGTTGCTGTGATATATATATATGCTTTTTGAAATGTACAGTACCACTGCGTATTACCCTGCATGTACATTTTAGCAATACATGTATCTGTTATGCTGGAGTTCTTATATAGATACTCTACTGTACCTTTGCAGCATTACTTGACATGTGTACTGTATGCAGTGTGTATGTGCACTCAGTGGTTCATTGCATTCCCTTTGCTTGTGTGTAATATTAACATACATACAGTACTGTCTTCCTCCCACTGTTCATGATTTCACTGAAATCACAAATCATTAATTATTTGTTTTGGATCAAGCATCCTTCACTTGCTTTCCCACTAAACCATTTTTTTTTTTTAAATTTTATTTCGTTCATTCTCCTTTTTTTTCATTAGACTAATTGTAGTGTTTGCTTTGTGAGTGCTTATTCCGAAAAACTATAATTTCTCATATGTTGCCATGGTGATTTGTGTCAATTGCTACCTTTCATTCCTTGCGAGAATGAAGGAGTCACGTTCTGCGTCCGATGTTTGTCCATTCATTCTTGTCATTTCTATTTTCTTTTTTTCTTCCCTGGTTTATCATCTGCTATGCATTAAATTTTGTTGCTATACTCTAAGGAAATCATCACAGCAGATCGTACAAGCACAGTCTGCTGGAAGATATGTTGCTGTCTCATAATAAAAAAACATGGCCAAAGTATAATAACACATGATTTTAAAAAGGGAAAAGACATTGGATTGCAAAATATGCTCTGTGTAGCATTTAAAATTTCATCTTTAGCATGCCTGCATTATTTTACATCAAATTGTAAGAATTATGATTTTTTGTCTGAAAGTGAATGTAAAATACCAACTTCTGAGCATCCATTTAAGAACATGCAGTACAGTTTAATGAAGATTTGTGATGACAACATGACTGGAACATATTGTACACAGTACACTATACGAATTAATGCAAAAGTACAGTATTTCAGTCGCAAAGAGATAAACAATTTGCTTCATAAAGTTTGCCAAGTGGGCTTCCCCCAGAGGCAAAATACGAAGCACTTCAAGTAAACACATTGTAACAGCCTGAGCGAAAAACAAACGAGGGCGAGCGTAGACTTACCGAAGAGGGTGTGTTGTCAGAATTGATTTCGAATGCACTTTGAGCAAGGTCAAAACTTAATGCATTTTGTGAAGCAAGGGGTAACTAAAGTCACTCTTGAATACACACACCCAGTGATTTGTGGGGGAATGCATGTGCCAGTAATGCAGTACACTGTAGATTTGTCATGACCACATGACTGAATCATACTGCACACAGTGCATTGTATGAATCACTGCAAAAGTCCGTCAGTCACAAATGGATAACCAGAGCAGTCAAGTTCACCAATTGGTGTATAGTGTACATTTGATGTGAGTGTGGTATAAATGAATGTACAGTATAGCATTAAAGGTCATGTGACATGCTTCTAGAAAAGAGCACCCTTCATTCAGAAGCTGCAAAGTATAATCCTGAGTGAAAATCCATTGGAATTTTGTTTGTATCATTTACCCTTTTTGAGATATGACTTTTCAAAGTTTGAGAAAAATGCAAAACAGGTGATGTGGAGAGTTGGACAGTGTCGGTATTTCTTTTGTGTAGCCTATGTATTTTGCATCTTTATTACTTTGTAATTACTGAGTTTCACATTGGTAATTGGTACCCGATATTTTTGAAGAAAAGAAATGCTTCCAAAATAAAACCTTCTGGGCTTATAAAATTCTCAATTGTCCTTGAAATAAAGGTAACATGCAAAAAAAAAGGATTAACATGAGACATATCGTAGGAGTCCATCTCTTGACATCACAAATTTGCATACTGCACTTAGACAATGTTCATTCATGATACAGCTGTGAGACATTAATTTGCCTGTAAATTGGTCAATTTTAGAACAGATTTGGTGGCCATTTTTAATATTTTCAATGCCAAATGCACCCAATACACTAAAATGTCATTTTAATGTCACACGACCTTTAATACAGTGCATATGAGTGAAAAAAAAAAAATGGTTCAAGTTTTGGGTAAGCTTTCAAATGGTTAATGATGAAACAGAAAAAAAAAATAAAGTGAAAAGAAGCATTATTTTCCCAAACGTTGTTTAAAGTTACCTATCATTGCCTGAGTTTCGTAGTCATCAAGTGACTTGCAATGTACAATATAATGTAGATAGTATATGAAGCAAGGACAGGTAGTGACATTACTGTAGAAATGTCACTGCTATAACAGCTATTTTATTTTTTTTCAATCTTGAAAGATATTTACAGTCAAAAAGGTCTTTGCAGTTTCCTGTGGTTCCCCTTTGTCAGAATTGAGGAAGGAAGTTCAAATCTTCCTGTTAACCAAGAATTATTGCCTGGAAATATTTATCCTTTACTGTTGGTTATGAGTCATATTGTGAACTTAATGTGATTTGTCAATGTCTAGAATTACGAAGGCCTATAAAATAAACGAAAAGGAGGAATATAGTAAGGAATAAATGTCACTTGTTTCATAATGGAGTTGTGACCAAGTTACATGTGAATGAAAGTAACTTTTTAATGCAACTTACCTGCAAATTATGCATCTAAGCACCAGTTTAAGTTAGAAAATGCATGCCCATCAGCTTGGTAGTAAACGTTTTATCCCACTTGACAAGAGTGGAGTGTTGCGAACTGGCTGCATCTCTGTTAACTTTTATCAATTAATAACAATACTATACCTGTGTGGATTGGGTTTTATAGGGAGGGTGAGACCTACAGTACAGTATTAAACTGTTTAATGTACAGTACAGTAGTTTGGAAAATGGATTAATGACAAAACTTATTGTGGCATTGCTACCAGTAGTGATGATAAGTCAATGTTATGTTTACTCCCATTAAACAGTATGCGCATTACTGTACACTGTATGTGGCTTATGTAGCTCAACATTATGTACTGCACTGGTGGCAAGGCAATGAGGTCTCAATAACCACAATGCAAATCCCCCCTCCCCTTTCTCCTTTACAGTACCTTCAGAGATGTATGGAATCAATAAAATCAAGAGAAACACTAAACACAAAGTTAAAATTAGGAGAATAAATACACAGCAAGCATGTAATCTATGGGTATGTTCCCCAGTCTTCAGTTAAAAGAAGATGTTTGCCTACAACATAAACACAATACTTGAATTGATGAAAAGGACAAAGAGTTTACTAAATATTGTTTTGTATTGATATAATAAGCTTTGCATGTACACTATTTATTTTGCGTACTGTTACTACAGTATCAACTTTAACTGAATACATTTGCCACATGTTGTGTACACTACATTGTACACCTTATACATGTTTGCTTGACTTTAGAATATGACCCACTGCCATTTTGTTGTGTTTGCATGGGACAACCAGGTGCCTGACTGATAATGTCATGACCCATTTCCGGAATCAAAGTTTCACCAGTGTACATCATATGTGTGACAAAATTTGCCATATATTTGACTGAAAGCAAGGAAACTGTCATGAACGTAGTTGAAATAAATTTCATTCCATTTCATTATGTTGTATTAATGTGCAAGCAAAATGTTGTACAGTATTCAACTTTACAACAAATTTGAAGCTTAACGGAAATTATATTTTTGGGTACCAGGTACCTGACCGACTTCAGACATCAAGTACTCAGGTCTTAATTTTTGACCCATGCAAACATCGTCATTTGAATAATTAAACACTCATCACATGAGAAAGTTAAAAGTTGATATGCATCTTACATTGTTAATAAATTAGTTCTTTTCCAACACTTGGTCATTCCTGCAGTTTTGATTTGCCTTTGTTGTCCAGAGAGTACTGCGTTTCTGGTTTTAGCAAATTGTACCCTTTCTGCCACTCAAATTATTTTAATTGACTACTGTACATATCTACTCAACATTTTCCTGTTCACTTCATTCAAGGTCATAATTTTCGTCTGTTTTTCTTTCAGGGGATAACCGTCCGCTGTGACAGGGGTGAGCTGGTGGTTGCTAGAGTTCTCCATGGAGGAATAATCGACCAGCAAGGTGAGTATTTTACATACTTTTGATGATTATCATAACCAGCAATCCAATATCTCTCTCAAAAGCTCGGGAATTAAGTTTCGTAGAGACACTTGTCATGTGTTCTAGTGTTGTAACAGAATCCTGCTGTACTTGCAGAAAGGTAATTATTCAAATGAGATACAAAACAAGGGCTTTACTGGAAGAAACAATAGTTGATTGTCAAAATGCGAATGTGGCTGTGTCATCTTTATTGCAAGTTTGATGTAATATAATGTACTGTGGAACACTAACTGTAAAAATAAGCAATCAAATGCATGACTGATAGCAGGAAAAAGATCAGGGCATGCAAGAGCTAGTGAAAACTTGTATATGTATATCTGCATGCATCCGTCAACGTTGCATTTAGAATACGAGATCGTGTCTTTGTATCTGAGCAGGTGCAAAATTTGCTATTGATGGCTTTCCAGAGCTGCTTTATACTCTAGTGTACTGTACAAATGATGTTCAAGGATGATGTGCGGTTGAACGTCGGCTGTG
Organism: Stichopus chloronotus; assembly: GCA_021234535.1. Taxonomy (NCBI): domain Eukaryota; kingdom Metazoa; phylum Echinodermata; class Holothuroidea; order Aspidochirotida; family Stichopodidae; genus Stichopus; species Stichopus chloronotus. The sequence goes on along the minus strand of CM037848.1, from coordinate 9,038,717 downwards.
ATTGAAGTTGAATTTCTATTATTAGGAATGGCCTCCTTAGATGTGATGCAGATCTATGAATTGCATCTTTGAAGAAACTTTGGTCGTCAACATCCGAGACAAAGAGAGAATGAAGTCTGTTGCATTATTTTTCTGATTGTAAAACACACTGCAATAGATGTCTTGCTCTTGGCAAGCTACTGTATGCACATTCACCATATCATAAAGACAAGTCTTTCACTGGAGTTACACCACAGATAGAGAGAAACTTTGCACAACAGGTGAAGACGCCACGTTATTGTAATTTTACATTGGCTTACGTTGCTGTGTTCTGCATCTTGAAGAAGGTGCAGCATTTCACCAACACTGCAGACAAGAGATAGGAGTCTGCATTTTCGTGTATGAATGAGTAGAGAGCCAGTGCACGCTTTTTAAGGTCTTCTCCTGTACTTAGTATGTCTAAGAAGTTATTCAAGCTTCTGTTTATCAGTGAGTCAAACGTCAGATGTTTGTTGTTGATCGAACAGGATTCATTGCTTTTAACTGCTTCACAGTCAACATCACGAAGCATAGGCTAATGTGGCAATTTTGTCCGTGGCGTAAAAAGTCAAATTCTGCAATTCTCTGTGGGTGGCTGTAAGTACACAATTCCATGATTTTTTTCTGATGAACATTTTCCTCTTTGAGGTTCTGTGTTTGCTATTTTCTTTTTTTATTCAAGTTTATGTTTTGTTTCTGTGACACATGGAAAACTTAACAGCCATTAAAGCATAGACTGACGTCACATGTTGTGACTGTTACAGTATGTAGGCACCTTGTACTGCATGACTTTTTGCCACTAGTTCTATGCTGTAAGTTAAGATGACTTGCTCTCAACATAACAGCTGGCAAAATGATGAAATTGTTTATATGTGATTGCTAACAAGGTGTGTTATACATAAACATCATTAATGATCACATTTGTTTTTTTGTTTAATTTGTGTTGTTATGCTCTTTGCCAAGATTTAAATCAATTATAAGCTTATATACAGTAACAAGAACAAGCAACTGGACAAATATTGAGTGCTTGATCTTGAGAAAAGGACTGATCTTGTGTAGCACACATTGTGGAATGATGACGATGATGGTGAACAAAGTTTACGCTAATTTTACAGTATCTCAGAAGTGGCCTTGATTTTCAAAGTGTTGGAATGTCCATTATCTGACCTGTCGTTTTGTGGTGGTTTCATGATATCCTGTAAAAGTTTGTATTACCTATAATAATAAAACCAACATGTCTTAATTTTAGTGAACAGCAACAACATATATGCAAACATTCTGTCAATATCTTTGGAGTAAAAATGTACTTGGCACAATTAGTTTGATTGGTCACCATTGCCATTTTAAGGTTAGCAGTATTATACATCTGAAATCCAGGTGAGCTTTGAAGGAATGTGTCAGTTTTCATTTGTTGTGTCACTGCATTGTCCCATGCTCATCAATTTCTATCTCCTTTCATCCTCAAGTGAGAAAGTCCTTCAATAATTCTGCCGGAAAATTTAATGAATCCTGTACACCATATGTCCTGTAAGATTCCTACAAGAAATGTTTCCTTAGTGTCCTACATTATTCATGTTTGGCCTTGCACATTTTGCCCCAATTCCTTCCTTCTGTCTTGAAATCCTTGCAATCGTTCACTTCAGGAAAAGTGAACGATTTTTTTTATGCAAAAAACCTACATAATTTTATGCAAGACTGCGTAAAAACCGACTCATGCATCATGTCTGTTCTATTCTTGAAGGAATTGAGGTTCTGACGAGATATGATATGTACCTCAGTATTTTTGTGACCTTGTCTCCTTCCTCTTTTGGGGGTTGCGTACCAGAATTGCTCCACAGCTTGTGACATCGTGAGACTCGGCTTCTGAGCAAATCGTTTTTCGATGTGCAATTTCCAGGGAAGAGATGCTGTATCATAACAAAAGCATGTCCTGCCAGAGAAATGATAAGTCGTAGTTCAATATATTTATTTCGCTTTGAGAGACTGACACTCTTCGAAGGTAAACAGTGATGGGAAATGTGACTCCTCTTTCGGGAACCGAGACGAGGAAATAAAAGTCCCAGCAGACTTGATTGGGTTTCTCCAAGCAGAAATGATGGATGGCTCTTTGTAAAGTCTTTGCTCTGTTAAAAGAGAAGTGCCTAATCCTTCCAAAGCTCTCACCGTAAGTAGGTGTTTAAAGGCATTGTTCACATGTGTAAAAATTAGCAACTTTGTGGGTACTCTAACATCCAAAATTAAATAAGTCAGAACACCTGTTACATAGATTGAAAGAAAAAAGCAACCAACCAGGTTTTTAAGGGTTGTAACGTTTATGGTCACTTAATTATTTCAACATACCAAGTTTCATTTGGGGTTCATTTTCTCAGGCCGAGATTTGTGAGGACAACACCTTTAAGACTTTGGACATTCGAGATGGGAGGAGGATTTTAATTGCCTCTATTCGCAATTCTCATGCTGCGGCAGTTAATTCTGTATATTATTCAGGCAAGACAACATGCATGGCTGACATGTCTTGCGGCAATCCACATCACAATGAGATGAATTTAAGGGATTGATTCCATGTCGGGGAATGTGTCCTCTTTTTGCCATCATTCATCCACACCTCGAGAGAACGGTGAGGGAGACCACCAGGTGGTGATACTCTAGCGTGACCGTAAACGTATCAGATGACACACTGCATAGTCCCACAGTCCTATCATGCTGCTGGTTAACAACTGAATAAATTAATCATGTGACCATGAGAATTTTAAAGGAAAGAGACAGGGAAAGTAAGATTGATTTCTCACTGTGGGGTCGTATCGAGGGTATGGTCTTTCGCCACAGTCGCATCTAAAAGTGACTGTGGTTCAAGGTTAGAATATGTACAGTAGAAATACAGTGCTGTCTGCTACTGTATGGTGAACATACGCAAGTCCACATCAGAGCAACTGGAAGACTGAAAAGGTAAAAGATAAAAGGCTCTCCAGGACATTATTTCTTTTTTGTATGGCCTGTAACTTACTTTGTCATGTGTGATTTATATCTGCTTGTTGCTTGTTTCTTTTAGTTTCATGTTGCTATAGAGACGGAAGTTTTTTTTTTTTGCCAAGTATCAGGATAGCCTTGTATATATTTACTGTAGCTTACAAACATGTTGAATTCTGATTTGTAGCTCAGTATAAACAGAATTGTGCAAACATTTGCAGTATGTATAGTGTTAACCACGTGGAGTACATTATATGATGAACAGTGCTGAAATTTAAGCATGTGATTGTCCAAGTTTAAGAAATTTGAGCTGTGGTTGTCCTCATCAAAATAAGTTGATGAGAACAAATTAAGTTGTCTTCCAAGTATAATACCCACCACCTCTTGCTGGAAAAATTTTCTCGGTTGCTGTAATATCCTATACATTTTGCTGCTTGGAGTACAAATGCATCGCAAGTTTTTGTAACTTTTGGTTCAGAATGTTCTGTTCAACTGAAATGGTTTTCTTATAGACAGTCATATAACATCATTACCGAGTCAGGTTGTCTTTTAGGGAAGCCTCACAAATGCCTCACACATATGCAGCTTGCATATTCCACACACTTGAGTGCACACTGGCTGTACATGGGTTCTGCGAGGCCAGGAACTGTGTGCACTAGAGCATTACTGTTTGGTTGCTATCCTTATTACAATGGGTAGCAACAGCCCACTCTAAGATGATCTTGTTTAGATTTGTGAGGCTTCCCTAAGTGTTAAACATATAGACCTCAGGACCTTTGTTAACCACTTACCTGTAACTACTTTGAAAATATATATCCCTCCTGTGTCAACTACACTTTGCTGCGCAAGACAGATATGTACGTCCTGTAATATACACCAAATTACATCACATACAGGTAACACTTTGCTTATCAACAGTGTTCCTGCAAGTGTTGTGGCCCCTTTGTGTCTTCGCTATTTGCCACAGGATGGAGTATGTTCGTCTCTAAATTGTACGTTGATGGTCTACTGTAAGAAGAACCCAGAAGTGTTGTTGAGCTGGCTGCATTGGTTGACTTTTTCTCTGCAGACCACATGGTGTATTTTCTTTCCAATTTCAATATTGCAGTGGTCCCCGCTATTTCAGAAAAGCAGAATTTTTTACCTACACTGTAACAAACTTTCCAAGGTCTATTTGACTATAATTTCAAGTCCAAATTGGTACTTAGAAAATGAGAAAGGGAAAGAATTTTTGATTGTAACTTATAATTTAGAAAGAACCCCTACAAATGAGATCAAAACACTGCCTGTGGTATGGTATGTATTTGCTTAGAAAAGGAGAAACCTAATGTGATGACGTGTTTTTGTGTTAAATATTTACAGAACAGTAGTTATCTTGTTTTAAATTGAAAAATAGAACACGTTTTTGCGAAAATTAATTCCTCAGTGGGATGTGAGATACGATATTTTTATTCAGTTAACTGGTTAATGTTCTCCCTTGATTCAAAGTAATGAACAGAGATATTCACTTTCTGGGTACTGTATATCAACAAGTCTCTACTGTACATCACATCACACTGTGCGCATTTCCATTCTGCTATTAGTTTACTGTTTTCAATGAAAACTTTTTTCAACATTTCATTTTTATACTAAACAAATTAAGAGTGCACAGCTATTGCATGTGCTGTTCCATGCAACCCCCCCCCCGTCAAGGACTGGGTGGTATCAAATTGAAAACATGGGCGTTTACCATAGATTACCTGTGAGATAAGTTATGAACTGTAACTTGAATAATACCATTCTTTTACTGTACATGGCTCTACATTTGTGATCACATACTGTACAATACACTCTGCACTACAGTGTATCTCCTAATGTTCTATGAAGCACAAGTCCAGATAATAAAATGAAACAATGCACCACTGATTGATGGAAAACATGGATATACTTATATTGTACACAAAGATTATAATGAAACATGAAGCATTTTTATTGTAATCTATGTGTACACTGTAAATATATTGATGTTTTCCATCAAATCAGTGGTGTATGCTTCATTTTATCATATTTATACACACGTACTGGTTCGTACAGGAGATGTATGCTCCTTGTTACGTTTAAATGCATGACTCCATTATTTGTACAATAAACCCATGGCCATGGTTGAACTGGTACCATCACTTGTTTACTGCAAAATACCATGTAAATTCTTTGAAACAAACTTTATTTGATGCAAATTTTTTTCTGACAAATGTGATAATTTACCATAATTTACCATTTCAGGTCTCCTTCACGTGGGTGACATCATCAAGGAGATTAACGACGTAGATATCAAGAATGACCCGAATATCTTTAACCACGAATTAGCGCAATCAAATGGCAGAGTCACGTTGAAAATACTACCCAACTACCAAGACAGCTTGCCTCTCCCTCCACCAGTAAGTGGTTAGTCCCAAAACTATCGTGTCTCGGGCATTAAGTACTGCTGAAGCACCGCTGGTGCATCTGCTTCAGTTTGTGGTAAATTTGTCAACCGAAGAGTTGCCATTTACAAACGTTCACTCTCTCGCTTTTGTCAATCGTGTATGAGATTCAACCGAAGTCCGTCTTGTCAACCGAAGAGTTGCCATTTACAATGTTCACCAGCTTGCTGTTGTGAATTGTGTATGGGACTCAGGTTTACTCTTGACTTTTGTCTGGAGTCGTTCAGCATTTTGCAACATGGCAAAAGTTTGTAGTGTTTGTTGATACAGTATGAATGTGTAATGAAAAGGATGCCATGGATTTGCATTAAATTTAAATTTTTTTGATGAGGATTTTTTCATCCTTTATCCATTGGTGTAGTACTGTAAGTTTTACTGATGCTCTAGTGGCATATTTATACTGAAAATCACAGCATTGTGCCATATCAGTTTTCCACTTTGACGCTAGACAATTCGCCTCAACATCTTGTGTCTAATCAGTAAATATGGTGGCTTGAAAGATATACATGTCGTCTGATCTGCCACTTGAAGCTTGGAATGCTGGGTAATGTAAATCAAAATTTATATTTGTGATGCCACCATGTTTAAAGCCTCTGTAAATAAGCTGTGTAAACATTGTGGTTCTGTAATTCTTCCCATAAATCTGTCACTCTCCAAATTTCCATGCATTCCCAAGAGTCTTTTTGAATGATTGGAGATTTTTTTTTTCATAAGAGAGGATTAATTTTCCACCTTCTGTTGCATTATGTAAAATTAAGAAGAAAAGCATTTTTCAGATTGCATGACGTCACTCACTCTTGCTTTCGCCTGATTCATTCATCAAGTCTCCCCAGAGTTTTGAAGGATCTCGTCTTCTGAGACCAAATTCTTTTAGATTGTGGTTTACAAAATGTGGTGCAAAGTTAAATTCAAATCCAAGCTTTGTAATGTACTTCAGCTTTTGCATACATCAGTTTTTGCCATTGAAATAATTTTTTTAGTCCTTTGCAAGCTACTCACCCCCCTCCAATCCATCATCCAACTTCATCATTATTCATTTTTTGCAATGCCTTTTTTCCTAAGATTTTCAGTACTGGTTTCAAGTTTTACTTAAAGTGTCCATCTTTTTCATAAACTTGGGCTTTTGCACTGGTGTATTCATGAGTACTCTGAGCTAATTTTTTTTTCCATAACTTTTCTATCAAAAGTTTTTAAGTGTTTTCAGCATTGTCTGTGTGCATGCAGTGAGTGGTCAATGTGCCAGTCTGTCATTGTATTATGTATGCGATCTCAACAGAAGAGGCACTGGTTTGCTAAATCTTTGTTCTAGGAATTATTTCTCGAAAAGTGATTACCTCAAACATATCATCAGAGGATACCCCTCTATATCATGAAAGATAATACTGATGTCATTTAAAGAGATTTGCCACTAGAAAAGACTGATATTTTGTAAGCAAAAAAAGAAAATGAGGATGCTTTTCTGTAATTTATTTGTAGAAATCGTAGCTTTGTTTCCATGAAGAGGAGTTTTAAAGAAATATATATTTTGACAGTGGTACTATGCATTCTGGGAGATATGTGATGCTACACAGAAATGGTAGTATGTGATGTCACAAAGAACTTTTGCATTATTCTATAGTCTTGCCTGTCTTGAGAAAACAAATTTCAATATTTTTAAAAGGTGTGACCTTAATTTTCACAATATTTTAAGTTTACAGTATCTACAGTACATACTGTATGTTTTTCTCACTAGTGTCAAATTTCAAGGGCTTATGTACCTTTAATTTCAAAGAAAAACAAAAAATTGTTGCAGTAATTTGCTAGTGTTTTACACATGTATTACCTTAATAAGGCACACTGAAATCTGTCTTGACCAGTCTTACTCCAAACTGCAACATCTTGACTTAGGAACAAGATGTTGGTGGGGGTTTTAAAGTATCTGCTGTTAACAAAATATTCACATAATGTAGAACCTCTCAAATTGTCACTGGAAACTTCCTTCAATGTTATCTGTTACCTTTGTGCCTACTGTAACATACGATAACATTCAAATCAGTTCATGGGACATAGATCACTCAGCACACCATTTCAGTGTGTCAGTAATTTTCGTCGTTAGTACTTTGAGTTTACAAAGGTTTCATCATGGATTCACTTTGAACCGTTTCATTTCCTCTCTCAGATTTACCTTCGGGCTTTCTTCAAGTACAACCCAAAGCGTGATTCGTTGCTTCCTTGCAGCAACATTGGCTTAGCCTTTGACAAAGGCGATATCCTATGCATTGTAGACAGATCAGATCCAGAATGGTGGCAGGTAAGCTACAGTTCAGTACGTCCGCTTCCCATTAGACTATCAAAGAACTGAATATGTGGCCTTTCAATGTAGATTGCTTAGATGCATACTGGTGGTGGGTAAGCTATGTCTGTCTCTCATAGGACTGTAGAAGACAGAAATTATGACCGCCCAACATAGATGCATCAGATCCGGGATGGGGTACAAGGTCAGCTACATCCACTTCTCATCTGGTCATCAGGGAACAAATATAATGGCCTTCCACTGTAGATCGCTTAGATCTGTAATGGTGGTAGTTAGACTATGTCCGCTCTTCACTATCTTAGAACCATCCAGAGTCATATGACAAGTGGTCTATGTATGTCCACTTCTCATCAGATTATCAGAGAATTGACATCATATCCTTCCAATACAGAATGGTTCAGTCCGGAATGATGGAATGTAGGCTTTTTCAGCCTGTCATAGGACTATCATGTAACAAACGTCAGATAAACAAAACCTTCCAATGTAGATCAAGCAGATTTGGAATGGTGGCAGGTAGGCTATATGTCCACTTCTCATCAGACTATCAGAGAAAAGGTATCACAGCCTACCAATTTAAATCTCTTAGATAGATAGTGACTTCAGGTAGGCCATATCCACTTCTCATAGGACTATCAGGGAACAGACATCACGACCTTTCACTGTGGATGGTTTATATATGTAATGGTGGCAGATAGTCTGTCTGCTTCTCATCAGACTATCAGAGCACAGACATCATGATCTTCCAACGTGGATCGTTTCTACATGTAATGGTGGCAGGTATTCTATGTCTGCTTCTCATCGGACCATCAGAAAACAGACATCATGAGCTTCCAGTGTAGATTGTGTAGATCTGTAATGATGGTAGTTAATAGTGACTGGCATCTTCATGGGTTTGGGATTGGAAATCCTTTAATTGCTGTATTAATGTATTTATATTAACATTTGATTGAAATTGTCCCTCCTGTTCGTGAGAACTTCCCCTGTCTTAACGTTTTGAAGTAATATACAGCACCATCTAAATGTGTGCAGGTGGCTGTTTTATTCCATGATGGTGTTTACCATTCATGTTGTGTATTCATGTTTCTTTGTTATCATTTACTAGTCATGTGTTTTGGGGGGGTTTTTTGCCTTGAAAATTCGTATTATTCCTCTGTGCATTATGCATCCGTCACTCGGCATTTTAACAAAATACTTATTTATTCCTCATTACATTCATGAAGTCACCGTGCATTTTCATGGAACATTTGCATCATGTCTCTTTGTATCGAATGTTCATTGTATTTGTTTCTGGTCGAATTGAATATTCACGTTGTATGCATTCCATCGGATGTTTATACCATTGTCTCTTGTATTGGATGTCACTCGTATGCATATTCATCAAACATTTGTGTCATTTCTCACTTCTCAAGGCCTATGTGGTAGGGAGAGAAGAGGTCTCAGGCTTAATTCCCAGCGAGGAGTTAGAAGAAAAGAGGCGAGCCTTTGTCCCATCTGATCACCTGTATACAAAAAGAGGTGTGTACTACATTACACCAGAAAATAATGTGCAAAAAAAAACCAGAGACTGGTGACTTTGCATAGGTACATGATACATGATATGACTGAGAAGTTTGTGTCTCCTATCTGTCAGGCCATTTTGCACTCTAGTATGGACACACCTACAAATGAATTATCCATGACTACCTTCACCACAAGTGAAGTTTATGATTTCAGTTTCTTAATGTCCTCATTAAAGGTAATGAAGCCCTCAAAAACAATTTTTCAAATTGCTGAAAACTTTGCAAATTAATTAAAAAATAGTAAGTACGAAGAAGATGAGGTTCCGGTAATGGTGCCTAAAAAAAAAATTAAAAACATACATTTTTACATTTTTCACCGGCTGACAGCGTATCACAAATCTAAGGTGCAGTGTTCACTCTGGGGAGAATTTATCCAGTGGAGACTGGCAGCTGCATATGGTCAAAGTTTACTGGTGACGAAGGCATGGTATACATGCCTCTCAACTGCCAAAATTCTGGTCAAAGTAGTCCCAAACAAAAATGTAAATAGACCAAGTAAGAGAGTCAGTGTCTTTCAACAATCCAGTGGTATAGATCTCGTGGAGAGTAAAAAGAAAAAGGAACTGTCAGCGTCGATTGACACACAGAAATATGTTTCAAAAACCTTCTTTTTTTGGTCTATTTTACCCACACTTTTTGACCCAAATGAGTATGAAAATGAAGGAAATAGTATGGAATTCCTTGGACAATGTTGATGCAGTTTGCTGCAATCTTTTTGTTTCAACTATTTTTACCTTCTTTTTTTTTCCCAAATGTGAAATTTCTGTCGAAAGTTGGGTGATATTTTGAGGAAATATCCATGAAAATTTTTTGTTTGTTTCTGTGGGGGGTGATTTCTACCTCACCCATTCATTAAGGCAATCGAGTATTTGAAGTTATGCAAATTTTATATAGGATGTTGTCATCTGAGCTCATACTGCCAAACCTCTTGAAGAAGACTTAATTGTTGCAGCTTGTTCACTGATCAATTACATAGCAGATGTTTTTTCCAGGACTGTTACAGTACCACTTGTTTTCTGAAAAATTAGCCCCTCATCTGTCTGTATCAAGAAGAATTAGGACATAACTTGCTCTTGCCTCTGACATGCAATGCTTTCATCTCCCACCCCTTCCTGCTGCTCTCTCCAACCAGTTGCAATGAAGGGGAATGAAAATCAACAATGTTTTCCGGCCTGATGTCTTATACAAAACAATGGCAGCACTATGTCATTCACAGCTCAAACATTGTAAACATGCTGTTAGTCATGTTAACCTTTTCTCGAGGTTTGTTTTCAATGAAAATGGGGTTACTTATGGTATCAACCCAAATTTTCTTTCATTTCCATCTTTTTCACCGAACACTCGTTTTGTCCGCATGAACGAGGTTGATCAAGTTTGGACCTATGCATTAAATGTAGGGTAATGCACAATGGGGGGTTTGATGCCAGCGTTTTCATCCATCAGTAGCGTATTAACCCCTGATGCATTAGGAAAAGTGGATGCACGGTCCACCATTGATTAACATTTCACTGATGAGGTGGTCAAAGAGGTTTGGACAGTCCATCTGCCCTTAGGCATGAAAGTGGAAAGGACAAAATATTATAGACACAATAACAGAATCACAAGACTGCAGTAAATTTCAGTTTTTCTCAGATGATCTGGGTAACCCAAATTTCCTGTGCGACATCTACTTCCCAGTTTACTCTTGAATATTACCTTGCATCAAGATAGGCGTCAACATGGGAAAAATTAAAAATTAACGTTTTTTGTCTCTACTGGGGCACTTTCGGACAGAATTTGTCATTGGCAGATCATTTTTACCACAAATCTGTAAAAGAGATGCTATATGCCCCTACACCATTTGGAGAAAGACAGGGCAAAAAGTGATGTAAGATGTATTTCACAAGTATCTATCCTCCTTTAAAAAATCTTTAAAGTAATATGTATCAAATTTTCATTTGAAATGAACAGGAAATGATCATTTCTTGTCATATGTCTTATGCTGTCTCCTTTATTATTCTTTCCAACCGTCTTTAAAATATCTAGAAAGTTGAAATGCCAATGGTAAATGATACTTGTTTCATTTTTGCTGGGAGTCTGGGTATCAATGAAGTCTATTTTTTTAATTTTTTTTTTGGAGAAAGTTGATGAAAGCAGTTAACTACTTTGAAAAATGACTGATGAAAGAAAAGCCATCTTCAAATTACATATTTCCTTTTACTTCTAATTAGATCAATAAATGCTGTTCATCTCCTTTTATCATGTGAAGTCAAAGGCTATTTGAAAGGAAACAGGAAGCAATCCTGATTTTACTCAGCAACTTTTAATTATCAAATCATCTTGCGGATCGTCGGTGCCCCACTGAGAGAACACCCTTAGTCAAATTACAATTGTAACCTTTTACTTCTTCTACGATCAAATCCCATCCATCTCCTTGTGTCATGCATACATGTCAAACTCAATTTGAAACAAAAGTCAACGCTATTCTGATTTGACTCGGCAATGGTTAATAATCAATTATCAGTTCATCATGCGGTTGCTCGTGCCGTGCTGAAGGAACACCTGTAGTCAAATTATGCATTTCCTTTTTCTGTCCAGATCAATGTATAAATCCCATTCATCTCTTTGTATCGTGTCAAGTCAAATGCTATTTGAACTAAAAAAGGAAACAAAAGAGAGCTACTATTCAGATTTGACTCAGCAATTTGATAATCAATTTATCTCAGTCGTTCATGCTGTGTCGATTAAAAAGAAAAGAGGTAAATCATTGCACCATGGCAACGTGACTTGCCATTCTTTCTGCTTCTCCTCCTCGGAACAAACAAAACATACAACAGTCGCTTTCGGCCTCATCAAGGCAAAGAAGAAGAAGAAATCGAGCTACGAGACGCGGAAGAATTACCAGTTTGACAAGAGCGATATCATCAGCTACGAGGAAGTGCAGGAAATGCCTCCATTTCTGAGGAAGACGTTAATATTAATCGGAGCGCAGGGAGTCGGTAGGCGAGTCATCGTTAATCATCTGATCAAGACAGATCCTGAGAGGTTTGGATGCGCCGTAGCAAGTGAGATCACAGATTTTTTTTCTTCCATTTTCTTTTTCTTTTTTCTTTTTTTGATGACTTTTGCTTTGTAGTTTAGCTCAAAATGTCAGTCCCTACAGAGAGTGTAATGGTTGCTGTCACTCAGCAAGACACAGAAGATAAAACTGTCACCGAACGACAAAAACCTGGGAGTTTCGACTTTCAGCTGATTTGCCCCACGATTTATGCAGTTCATTTTTTATCGCAGATTTTACGTTTGGCTTTTTCACCCCGCTGTCTGTGTAGATTGTCAGACAAGGAAACAACATTTCCAAATATGGTGGGGTGATATATGGCCAACCAAAATTTAATTGCGGTCTTGGGAAGTGGAAAAATGGGCACTGAGTCACTAATTTAGTTGGTTTAATGACGTCTCAAGCTGTTACACACTTCTCTTGAGGATGACTCCTGCATCTTTATCGGTAGTTTATCATTAAACATCATCCAATCCAGAGTGAAGTGGCATCTCAGAGGCTTCAGTGAGACTTATCGCACTGAGGCATAAGCAAGTCCTCATTTTCTAGGAAATTGCAGTTTTAAAGAGTTTTATTCAGAGTGAAGTTTGATTAAATGAATTCATGTTTTTGTTGAAGAGGTAATTTTGTGAACATTCAGAGCTTCACATTGCAATTTTAATGATGTTTATTGCTTAAAGTGCAAAATCAGAACAATAGAATTGTAAATCATAAAACAGGGATTTTTTGGAGATCACCTGACATGATGACTGTGGAGGCTGCATACACTGGTCAGTTTGATCCTGCTACGCTAGTTTGGGGCCGTGCTGTCTGAAGCAAGTTCCGCTTCAGCTATAATGTAGAGTTAAGTAAATTACACTATGAAGTGGTAGGCTTTCAGTTTAGTGGCATTTTATGTTGCTTATCATTCTGCCTGTGTCTTGTTAAAGTGTGGCAACAGTGTGTGCAAAAGTACACAGCAAAGCATTTACAGGAAGTGCAACTTGCATCATTGCATAATTACATATACATCTAAAGAGTAAATTAAATTATGCCCAATTATAAATAATATGAAAAATAATTAATTTCGTAGTTACGTAATTACATTCAAATGAGGATGCTGCTGGTAAAGTCCAGTTATGTGTCCAGTAGTTCTGCTATAGAAAGTCTCGAATGCACCATGTAGACATAATGTCGAACGTGCAAATCCTACCTCTGCAGGTACGTCACGACCAAAGAAGGACAGCGAAGTCGATGGAGTCAGCTACAACTTTATGAAGAGGAAGGATCTGGAGATGGACATCGTCAACAACCGTCTGCTGGAGTACTGGCGAATTCATGGGCAACATCTACGGAACGTCCTTCGATGCAGGTGAATAAGGTCGTCATGGAAAACAAGATCTGTGTTCTTGACGTCAACCCACAGGTCAGTATTTTGGGAAGAGTTTACCTCCTCTAACTTGTTTCTCCTTTTTAGAACATGGCAGGCAGACATACTCTGTCTCTCACCTGTTAAGTCTACAAAGGAGCTTGTATGAGAAGAGCAGTCAACCCCCTCAAACTACAGTAGTTTTGATCCCTTGCAATGGATGTCTTCAACAGAGTCAGTGAACCATCACTGTAGAGGAACATATGAGGAGATTGATCCACTGAATTTAATAGTGTCATCTCAACAACTTCTGACACTGTCTTTGAAGGGATTGCGAGACAGTTTTGCTGATATATGGTGTTTTCTTTTTAAAGTGAAACATGGCTTCTTCATGTCAAGGAATTCCCCTTACAGATTTTAACAGAAATTGTGCTGCTGTTTAATGTAATGTTTATTTGCTGAGTCCTCTGACCAAGTTGTTCTTGTTTCCTGTCTGCAGTTCAAAAATCCGAGTCAAAGACCCATACGTTAGGTATTTAGAAGTGTGCATTTTTGCAAGGGGCCACTCCATGCTTTCTTCCTGCTTACGTTACTCTTCAGACCACTCATCGTACAGGTGGATCAATAGTCATTCTGCATTTTGGAACCATTTTGCGGTCATTCCTCTCTTGTTCTTCTTTTCCAGACTTTGAAATTGATGAGAAACAGTAGATACCTACCTTTTGTAGTCTTTGTCAAGTCACCAAATCTCGACACACTGAGAGCTATGCACCAACAGGCCTCTAGAGGGTCTGGGGTCGTACCTGTAAGTCGTGCTTTAATACTGTCATTGCTTGAAGTCCTTTGGATTTCATCAGTCATTTGCTTAAGCTGTTTGTCCTTGGATTCAAATAAAAAATTTTATCCCAAATGGGAAATAGGTCGATGATGCTTCATGCTAATCCAGTTTTAATATGAAAAAGAAGTCAAACAAACAACGTGCTCATTCACAACTAAGTTGTTGGTGTAAGGGAGTGTTTGCACAAGGTTGAAAATTCTTACCAAAGTACCTGCAGTCCTCAGTTGCCCTGACACCCCCAAAATATACCTTTTGTTAGGGCTACAAGTTCATTGTTAAGTCACAATATGACATTTTTACAAGGCGATGTGATCCGTAGAGTATACGCCTTTCGTGTACTTTAGGCTTTGTTTGGTACGTTTTTGTTCAAGGTCTCAAACAATTATCTGGCGAATCTTATGAGATCATGCAAACTGTTTCTTGTTCCACAGTTAGTATGGTACATTGACATTGTGCCACATTATATCACTGCTGTGGTGGTGGCACATTTGGGGTGGGTGTTAATTAATCGGTGCAATGTCCCATATGGGCCAGTTTATGAAATCATGCAAGACATTTCACCTCTTAATACAGACTGCATGTTACATTGTTTAGGGCTTAATACAAGGCAAGTGGGTTCCATCTTTGTCTTCACCATATTCGGGGTCCAAGTCGTCCTAATGGGTCTTTGTACAAAATCTTGTAAAAGCTTCTTTGCCTTCATGTTCTATATTAAAATTGGCCAGGTTTGTCACATTAGTACTATGGGGTAGTGATACCTTTGGTGTCCAGTTTCAGTGTGTCCAGTGTCAAAATGGCCGTACATATTGGCCACACGTGATTATATCATGCAAAAGTCTTCTTTTCCTACAGAGTGTATGTTACATTGTTTAGGGTTGCCAGATTACTGCTGTAATAGTTTTACCTTTTGGTGTTCTGGGTCATTGGATCAGCGGTCTGAAATTTTTAATTGGCCATTTTATGTAATTTTGCAAAATGCTTCTTTGCCCACAGGTTTTATGCTATCATATCGAGGATAGGTCTCATTATAGTGCACTGATAGTGGTGCTGTTGGGTTGTGCAGTATTATTGGGTCCATGATCCAAGTATGTCATACGTGCCATTTTATGAAGTGCAGAAAGCTTGTTTTCCTACAGATTTTAATGTTACATAATGGAGGGTTTTTTAGTTCATACCAGCATGCTGGTGTGAGCTTTTGTTATCACGGAGAGTCTATCTATCTATCTGTCCACACTTGTTCAAAATGCTTCTCCTCCCACATGCTTTCATGGATTTGTTTGAAACTCGGACATAATGTCCCCTAGGTGGTGGGCTATTTGGGGTGTTCAGGAATTTTTGGTCCAAGGTCCCATGTGGGCCCTGTGGCCCATTTTATGAAATTCTACAAAATGCTTCTCCTCCTACAGATACTCTTGTACAGTGTTGATGGCTTGTCATAATTATACTCTGTTAGTGGTACCTTTGGGGTGTTCAGGAATTTTTGGTCCAAGGTCCCATGTGGGCCCAATGACCCATTATGTGAAATTCTGTTTGAAATGTTGCTTCTCACACATGCATCCATGGATTTATATTTGTTTGTTTGTTTGTTTGTTTGTTTGTTTTTTTGTTTGTTTGTTTTTTCCAATTGAAGTACATAAATAAAATTTATACAAGATGAAGTGTACATAAAAAAAAAATTAACGTATGTATCAAAGGAAAAAAAAGGAACCAGATGAAGCTAAGAGCTTTTCTAGTCTGGTCCAATCCAAAATTAACGTTAAATATTACAAAACATAATGGAATAATGTACGCATATATACGCAAAAATGAATCGTAAGGGATTTTAGGCTCAAAATACACAAGATACAGATTAAGAAAGGTATAAAGAAAGTAGATGTTTTTTGAAGTACTGCTTAAACAAATTAATATTTGAGGAATTACGTAATTTTGTGTCAAGGGAATTCCAGAGGTGTACACCATAGCTTCTCACCTGAGAGTGGGCAAACATTGTTCTTGTGAAAGGTTGTACCAGATTATCTCTTCCCCTTGTAGAATAGTTATGATGAGTACTGTGTGAGTGGAAAAACGAGTTTAAATCATGGGGAAGTTGATTATTGTGATGTCTATATAGGAAGATACCTAACTGATATTTATAGTGATCCTTTAGAGTGAGAATATTGAGGTTATAAAAATACGGACGTGTATGGGTATAAAGTTGAATATTTGAGATTAAGCGGACAGACCTCTTTTGAAGAACAAGGAGTTTATCGAGGTAAGTTTGGGAGGAATTTCCCCAGAGTAAAATACTGTAAGTAAGATGTGGGACTACTAGAGAGTTGTAGATAGTCAACAAAGTGTTACTGGGGAGATGATACCTTAATCTATTCATAACACCTACTATTCTAGAAACGGATTTTGCAACATTGTCAATGTGATTTTTCCAAGAAAGCTTATTGTCAATTGTGATACCTAAAAAATTTGTGAAATTACTATTTTTTATTATGGTACCTTTGAAATTTAAGAAAAAATGAGAGTTATCTCCCCTGCTGTTATCAAAAACCAACAACTTAGTTTTGTTAATATTTAAGGATAACTTGTTAGCAGCTAGCCATTCAGCAACACGGTTTAATTCTAAGGATGCCACTTGAAGGGCTTCGTATACATTACGATTGTGGCAATAGACAGTAGTGTCATCAGCAAAGAGTACAAACTTGAGTAAATTAGAAGATCGATACATATCATTAATATATAAAATAAATAATAAAGGTCCCAAAATAGAGCCTTGTGGAACACCGACAGAAATTTCCTTCATGTCAGAATCTTTACCTTTGTACCGGACAAATTGTTTTCTATTTTCGAGATAACTTCTAAACCAATTTAGGGCCACACCCCGTACTCCGTACTTATACAATTTGTTGAGTAAAATACTATGATTAATGGTATCAAATGCCTTTGATAGATCAATAAACAAGGCTACAGTAGAAGCCCTATTATCCAGACTACATACAATGTCGTCCACAAATTTTAAGGCGGCCATATATGTAGAGTGATTTTCCCTAAAACCATATTGTCCGGTGTATAAAAGATTATGCTTATTTATAAAATTAAACAGTCTATTATAAACTTATTTAACTTGGACACAATAATCCCTGGGTGGTGCTTCATCTGGGGTGTACAAAAAAGTTTCAGTTCAAGGTCCCATGTGGACCCTATGGTCCATTTTATGAAATTCTAGAAAATGCTTCTTCTCCTACAGATTATATTGTACAATGTTGATGGTTTGTCACAATGATGCTCAGTTATTGGTCCCTTCAGGGTGTTCAGGAATTGGTAGTCCAAGACCCCCATGTGGGCCCAATGGCCCATTTTATGGAATTCTGCAAATTACCTCTTTTTCTACTGTTAAAGTGCCCCTTTAAACTGTCATACACATCTCAAATATCCCTATCGTGCATGAATGATAATTGAGTAATTGGACAGTGTCAGTTGCTATGCTAACTGAAACTCTGTATTGCCCTCAGGTATATTGACCAGTATTTGGACTTCAAGGGGCACTTTGAATTGTTTCATGAACTTCAGTTAGTCTAAAAGATCAAGCTTCTGCAATTTTGTTGCTCTAGTTTTTGAAATTCTGAAAAATTGTGCAGTCCTACAGATTTTCTTGTACAGTGTTGATGATTTGGTAATGGTGATACTCAGTGGTACCTATAATGTGGCATAGTGATACATGAATGGTACCTTCAGGATGTTGAGGTATGAGCTTCTGCACCAATTGGTGCTCTAGTTACCTGAATACTTTAGTGGTGGCACTTCAGAGTGTTCACAATTTTGGTGTCCTAAGTCCCAACTTGGGCTGTTTTATGAAATGATGCAAAATGCTTCTTTTACTGCAAATTTTATTTACAATGTGGAATGTTTGTCACGCAAGTAGTATGGTATTGGAACATTTTGCAGTTTTAAATACTTGTGGGTCCAACTTCAGGACCCACATTAGGCCGATACATTATTAAACCATGCAGAGTGATTGTTTTCCTACAGATTGTATTTTACAATGTGGAGTCTTTTTCAGAATAGTACTGTGGTAGTGTCGTACCTTTGGCTGATCAACATTCATAAGGACAAATAGGGGCCCAAACTTTTGTCGATGCAAATCCCTAATTGTGAATTAACCGTACACTAGTATCTTGTTTCAGAGGAAGGGTTACAGAAAAGAAGGGTTACAGAAAAGAAGGGTTACAGTTGCAAGAAACCATAGTGCCCTTGAGCTCTTGTTAATTGAAAGTTCTTGATTGGTTTCTTTTTTATTGACTAGCATTGCTACACCCTTTCTTAGGGGGGTCACTCACTTGTTTGTATTTCCTCATTATAATTCTCATTATTGCTCCTTTTTTTCCACTTCAGGATTCAGAGTTACAGAAGACAGTGGACGAGAGTGAGCGGATCGAACAGCTCTACAGCCACCTCTTTGACTTCACAATTGTGAATAACGACCTCGATGACACCTGTGATGAGATACTCCTCCAGCTGGAGAATCTGGAGACCCAGAGGCAGTGGGTCCCTGTGACCTGGGTCTACGATTGCCCTTGACCAATGGGAAGAGAGAGGAAAGCCACCGAATATTCATTAACCTGGTGCTATATGGAAAAAACCTCAGGTGACTGACTGGTTCGTCAAATCTGCAATTTTGCTACGAAAATTGAAACAGACACAGCCTTGATCGTTTCCGGTGTCAGATATTACATTTGCTCAAGGTGAAAGCTTGTCACCACGTGTTTAGTATGGTAATTGCTAAATATTTTGAAATAATTTAAATTTTTTATTTTGCTGATGTCTCGCTCTGATCACCTCCTTGCTGTCACTTTAATTGTTTTGTTTTTTTTAATATTATAGTATCACTTATTATTACCAAAAAGTGCTCTTTGAGTTCATTGCAGTTGCAGTAACCTGGCACGGTCCAGCGTGAAGAGCATGGCCATTATTGCGGGATATACAATGTAAATTCATCAAGGTGATTTCACTGCAACATGGTGGTGTCCATCCACCAGTGAAGTGCAGTGATTGTCAAAATTGATTAAGTCTTATTCTTGAGCTGTATGTCCCAATACCATGGTGAAGGTACACAATTTCACCTCTTTTAATGCTCTATGAATCCTTTAAAATTAATTTCTGTCTTAAATTATTGTGTTGTCTGCTTAGTTGCCAATTTAGAATCGACAGTTTTGTCTGGGGAAACTCTTCATTGAGCCACTGGAATAGATTTATTTTAGACAAGCTCCTTTCGTGGTACTCGATTGCGTGATCTAGACTTCTGAGGTATATCACTAGCTGCACAATTGTCTTATGAATGGTTATGAGACAATCTTCCTCGATGTGTGAAAGATAGACTAGACATAAAATACTCAAATCAAAGAAAATTCAAAGGCAGTATACTAGTGCAAATTATCTGAAGTGTCTGCAATAAAACTGATAATTTATAATTAGTGCCGTTGCTATTAGTCATCAGTAGGTGGTGAGTTAGATCTTATGCCTACTTGAAAGATCGCTGATCTGTACTTAAGAAGGATAGGGAGTTATAAATTACTTCTTACATAACTTTTTAAACTTTTTATCTTTTATGTCTCCCCTAGCTTGAACATGGAATTGTTGTTTGGTCAAAGGTTATCAATGTTTACCAGGACTCTGCAGGTAGACATTGATGGCCTTCAATCAACAACATTCCTTCTGAAAAGTTAAGGAGAGGTGTAAAACACATACTCATGAATATTATATTGCAGTCAACAACATAAGAAAAATTTTAAAAATTACAGTTTCCTCTCCCTATTATGGCTCTTTAACGAAATTTGTCATTGGCAGATCATTTTTTACCACAAATTTGTTAAAACAGATATGATTCTACTCAATTTGGAGGAAGAAAGAGCGAAAAGTTATGTAAGATATAAGTTATAGTTCCCTATCCTTCTGTAAGCTTGTTGGCGCATGAAGCGTTAATGCTTTGAAGCACAGTTCTGTCCTTGTATTTGAAAGGGCTGTGGTTTGCAAATTGATTCTTAGCAGTACTAGTCATAGTGAGGTGACTGGTTAGCCCCAGTGCCAGTTGTATTACAGTGGCCAATTCCCTCAGATACCAGTTGTAGTGATGTTGCCAGTAAGCTCCAGTGCCAGTCATAGAGAAGTGGCCAGTTACCCCAAATACCAGTGGTAGTGATGTGGTAGGTAAGCCCAAATACTAGTCATAGTGAATGGTGCAGTTCGCTTCAGCCTCAAGAACAATTATCTTCATATCAGAAATATTTTTCACATCTTGAAATATTTAACTACATTTTTTATAGTCAAATTACAGCATGTTTTGGAGTTACTGTATTTATTTTTGAGATACTAACTATTCCTGAATTGTTTTCCTGTGCCTAAGTTTCAGTAGCCAAATAACTTGTACTTTGGAGCAGACTGTAGGTCCACAATCCAGATGAAAAGGGTGACAGATTGTGCGAGTGTAGAAGGATGAGTGACACAAAAAAGGGCCTTAGTTGCCTTTGGTAGAGCTACTTTAACTACAATGCATGTACAGTTAGTACTGTGGTATATCACCACATCTCTTTGGCACCTCTCCCTGTTACTTTAGAGCCATGCTTCAGCCGTCCGTCTCATCCTTATTCATTTTGTGTCAAATTGGGAATAAGCACCTTGCATTTAACTCTACGTGGATGGTAGTGAGGGTCAATAATACTTTTCTGAAGATTCCCGATGTTGAAACAAATTACCTGCTCAAGTTTCCTTTCAAATGTTACATTACCAAATTTCCTCTTCTTGGTTGTTCTCCCCATCAGACAGTTCCATACCATAGTTTGAAGTTTGTGTAGGAGGAGAGTTAGACATGTGAAAGAGAAAAATACTGCAACAAGCTGGCAGTAATAATATTATACATATGTGTAGCCAAGTGAAATGGCGAGTAGGGTACAGACACTCTGATACTAAATGTCTGTATATGCCAAAGCCAGCATTGAAAGTAAGTCAGAACATGAATTGCCTTTGTTTGCTATGGAGGCACCTTGTGTTGGTTTGCAATTTTACCTTCCTCCTAGCTAGCAATGGGTGAATTTTAGCTGTAGAAATTGGAGTATAAAGGAGAATGACATCATGTAAGTCATGGTCAGGCATTTAACTGTTGCTGCATCAGGGAAGTGACAGTGTTTAAAGACAGACACTATGTCATCCCAGTATTGTGTGTCAAACTTTGTCAAAATCTTTAACATGTAGCACTGAAGATGGTATGTTTGTAGTTTCACATGTAGTGTTAAGATAGAAACCAGATTTAGAGAAATTTGGAAAAAGTCCAATTTCATAGTTGGCTGCACCCTGATGGTATGAAGACACATCTGGCTTTTCTTTCTCATCTGGTTTTTTTTTCTTTCTTTCTGCCCAACTGGATCACCCTTGCCTTTTGCTTTGCTTTTTTGATGCACCAAGTTATGCACAGAGTCAGTCAGCATTCTTTTTTCTATTTCTGTAATTGGATGCATTTATAGCTGGCTTGATCTCCTGGAGCAGTGTAGTGCATGATGAATCAAAGCTTCTAAAAATCCTGTTTCACTTTATTAGCTAGAAAGCCTTCTCCCCTCCTTAATTACAAATTTTGTGATTATGGGCGTAACAAGTAAGATCCCCTGCTGTTGTATGAATTACAGTTCAAGAGAACCTATGCATTTCATGACTAGTTGACGGTGTTGTTATTTGGTACCTGAGTGGTTGCGAATCATTGTGAGGTAATTAAAATGGCCTAAAGCAATGAGGCTGGTATCATAAGATATACCACATTTATCTTCTCTCTCGGTGTAGTATGAAAAAAAAAACAGAACTTTAGTGGCTTCAATTGAAGGTGTGCTGGTTTATGTACCATTTATCTGTGGAGGCTGTCAGTGATTTCGTTTATGACATCACCTGCAGTTCTATTCTTGCCCAAGCACGTCTTATTCACGGCAGTGACGGCAAACCCACTGCATGTTGTTTAGAGGCTTTATATTTTTGTATTTTGGTAAATGCAATATCTTAATTATATTATTACTTGTTTCTTTCACAAATGTGCAACCCATCAGTGTTTTGTAAATTATTGGAAGAGTTCACGCACTCTT
Organism: Stichopus chloronotus; assembly: GCA_021234535.1. NCBI lineage: Eukaryota > Metazoa > Echinodermata > Holothuroidea > Aspidochirotida > Stichopodidae > Stichopus > Stichopus chloronotus. The sequence continues at coordinate 9,016,090 of CM037848.1, read as the reverse complement.
CTTGATTTAATGTCTGTTCTCTGTTTTGTTGCTATCTGCTTTCTTTTTCTTAATTCTTACTATTTTTTTTTAAATCATTGATGAATTTGATTAGTTTACCTCACTTTAGAAATGTACTTCTTTTAGTTCTATCAGTGAATTATTAATGTAGGGCTGGAATTAAAGATATTTCCATTACTGTTTCATCCACATCATGCTGTCTCCGTTTTAAATTTGACAACAACGTTAAAGGATGCACCTTTGCAGTTGATGACAGCACCTTTATGTTTTATAAACTTGTTTACTCATCCTTTTTTTATGTACATTTTGCTCTCCTTAAAAAAGAATTATGATGGTATTATGGAAAACCATGTTCTTTACAGAGATTCTGAAGTAGAAAAGGATGCTGCAACTGTTTCTTTGCTTCTTGTTGCTAGAAGTTACATGTTAATGAGTGTTTAACATTGGCTTTTATTGTGTTTTACTACTCAAGTCTGCACACCCCCACTAACCATGCTGAGAAATGGTCATATATGGCACCTCAAAAGTAGAAATTTGTTGATTCCTTGGGTATAATTGACTCATTGACACCATTACTGAATAATTCTTTTATGCATTGGATGTTGGAATATCGGTGTGTAATGTCTACAATGAAATACAGATGGTTGCTTTAGCTAGGTAGTAAAAGCTATTGAACTAAACTTGAAATCAATTATGTAAAAAATGTTGCATAATCGTATTTATCAGTTTTGCTCACCTTCTTTTGTTTCCTTGACTGCAACCACAACTAATGACAGTAGACATGTACATATAATTGTCAGGTTTCAAAGAAATATGTAAATAAAGATTTATAAAAGTTTGTCAAGCAATTATGACAGCTTTCATACACTAACAATTCTTTCAAGATTATTAAGTGCAGTTTGTTTATTTTTCTATGCTCTCTAGTTTGTTTGTCTGTCTGTTTGTCTGTCTGTTGTTTCATCCTGGTTGGAGTTATGTTTCCTCTGTAAACGTTTTTGCAAACCCAGTTCCAGGCTCAATGGCAGGATAGAAGGATGCGTGATGAAGGTGTGACATTTTCTTCCTTTACAAAGACTTCAGAAGTGCACAGAGAGATACCTTCAATGAGATGTTATAAAGACAATTAAGTGTTATTTTCAATTTGAAGTGAAGTTCTCCAGCAGATCAATCTACCACTGTCCTGTAGATTTATATGTGAATGTGATTTCCTGAGGAGATGTGGAGAAAAAATGTCCTGGCACTTCTCAAAATCAAACAAAAGAGATTTGCTTTAGGTTATTACCTCAGTGATCTTTCATCATTTACATATTACCTCCAATGCCAAATATTTTGAGTTGCTTGTAATGGCCAATACTAGCCAGCATAGATTGGTTAAGTATCATAAAGATCTACAGGGAGACAGTGGTGGAGGGAGTAAGTGAGACAAGGAGGGAGGCTGGTAGGTAGGGAGTGTAGGGAGGAAGGAAGCATCAGAGGGTTGCATACAAATTTATAATGGAGAGATAGACTGCTTTAACATCACAATGCCTCTTTTGTGTCATAAAATTGTCTCTCACTGAATTTGCTAATCTAGATATATATGTAAATATGAGACAGTTGCTGGATATTTAGCTAAAAGTGTACTTTGCTAGAAGTTTTATCACACACATGTGTAGTCAAGTTGCAAAGCCAGGCATGTCCACAGCTTGGTACACTTCAACAACATCCATCAATTAAAGGAAAATCTTCAAAACGTAAGACTGGTAGGTGCGAAGTGGAGTCACTAAGTCCTGACATTATGTTCAATGCACATTACATCCAAGGCTCAACATTACATGCAAGGCTCAACGTTATGTGCAAAGGCTTTACAGTATAAGTAAGGGGCACGTCATGATGTGTTGGTAATACAGGCTGCAGCGGTCTCTACAGCAATTGGCTTGGAGGGAGAGAGAGTGTGAAAGGGAAATATAAAATTGCTGTGCACCCTAACATTTTGCCCTCCGCTACCTGAAACTTTTCAGCTGGTATTCATGATTCTCCACATCTCTTGATAATGAGTTAAATGCCCATAAATATATGTGACTTTAAGTCAGTGGTTTGTTTTTTATGTGCAAATAAAATTGTTGATAGAGTTAAAGGTTTGGTGTCTTTCCTCATCCACTTGTTTTGTCTAATGGTACCAGGGTATTGGTGTATGTTCGATTTTCTTCTTTTAGTTGCCTCTAGCTTTGCTTTAAGTGAACAAAATACTTGTTGTAAAATTTTGAAAACTTTTTTCTTATTTTGTTTAATAGTTTTCTTGTTTTGTTAATAATGAATCTAATGGCTATGCTTGTTTGGCCCATCCCCCTTCATGTGCCTCTCTTGTACTTAACTGTTTTTTGCAGATTTAAGTTGCCCAATCTCAAAGTTTGTCACAGAAATGGTGTCTGTATTGAAGGATTTTGTTTCTTCATATCCCTGTTGGCTACGCATGTTCCTGTTGGATATCTATATTGTGCAAATATGAAAGATCCACCCCTCCTCGAGGTCAGAAACTTGTTAATGGCAATTTTCACATTGTGTACTTACAGTTAATTCACTTACTTAATGACAATTTATTTATGTATGAATTGAATGAATTTTAATTGGTTGATTTAAGTTCATTACTTTCTGCATCAATTATTGAAGTGAACATAAACCTTGATACTTCTCAGATGAGCCGGGTCTTAAGTCTCGAGATAGAAACGATGCATCACTTTTTGCTTCAAGGTAAATGGCCGTTGTAGTAAGTGATTGGGTGTCATAATCGTTAGACATTTGTTACTGTTCTCACATTTTGTTTTGGCTCTATGTGACTAGATCAACTAGCTATGAGATGTTTTGTTTCGGAGGCAATTTGCTGGCAGTTTAGAAGAATAGAAATTTTTGCATTGTGCTAAGTGTCAGTGATGGATCGTTTTGTTGCTTTGACAGACAAACATATTGATAAATGCAGCTTTAAAAGACACACCTGCTGTGGTTACATATTTGATCGTGTTGATCATTCTTGATGGTCTTGATCGTGATGGTTTGTCAGCATACGAATTGCTCGAGCGTTTGTTTGCTTGTTCCCCTTCTTTGACTGAATTACAAATTACTATCCGACATCTGCTTGAAGGAGACTACACCAGGGGCGGATTTTAGGTCCCGTGGGAGATGATTCCACAAGGGGATAGTGCGGGGATACCACGAGCACCTATAAAAGTTCTTTTTTTGGTGAGGGAATAATGTAGTTTAGACTTTGGGTGGATCTAGTGTGTTGGGTCTTACTTTCACTTAGCAGGTGAGAGACATCGCTTGGAATGAAATCATGACTTTCTTTAAAAGAAATAAAAGTTTAATTTCAAGTTTAGTTGGTTATTTGGATTGAAGGGTATTGTGTTCTACCCTATGGGAGTCATTTATGTTATATGGTCGAGATCCAACAAAGTTTGTCGTCCTCGCTTGGAAGTGAACAAATTCAAGTGTGGTCTATGCGGGGTCATCTTATTGTTGATTAAATGTGACCCGTGAGGAAGAAAAAGCGAAAACATGGTTGTGCTGTTAACTTAAACTTGGTCATTCCTTTCAATTTTTTTAATTTCTGTTAAGCTTGAATTAAAAAAATATTTTTGTACATTTCGTTACATAATTTACTTTGAAATAATCACAAGAGCCTTTATTCTGTACAGAGAGAGAGACTTAAAACATACTACGGCCAGAAAGACTTTCTTCAGTTTGTTTTTTGTGGTATCAGTTTGTTTAGTTCCCTCAGTTCACATCCACAGCATCCCACCAGGCCCCCAGCCGCAGAATAACTTCAACCGTGTCAAAATTACCTATGGTTGTCCGTTCGTACCACACCCACCCATTCCTACCACCGATTCCGACCACAGCATCCACTTAGTGTCCTGCCTGCAATGCACACTAGTAACATATGTGTCATGTTTACATTGCATAGTTGTGCAGTCTATAATAAGACATTGTACCCTGGGTTCTCAATCTAAGGAGGCGTTCCACGGGTGAGACAATTTGCAATTTCTATTGGGACATGCGCTCGTCCCAAGTTCCATACAAAAATTGACTCATGTTTACTATAATGTACATAATTGCTTTTTTGTATCATTACAGATATTACATATAAGGTGATAAGTGGAATACAATGATACATACGCCTAAATTAAGATGGTAAATGTTCGCTCACCCTGCACCATTTCAAGTGTCTTTATCCCAACTTTTCCACACATCGGGAGGGTTGAAATACCGCTTCCGACCTCCACCCCTTCGCTCTCCCTTCGACACTCATGACTGACACCCCAAAGGAAAAGGCAATGGCAGTGGTTGTTAGTTTGGATGGATAGATAGATTGTGGGAAGGAGATAAATGCCATGAAACAGAAGGGTGGTTGGAGCAAACGATGGGTGATAAGAGGATACTATGGTAGTGCACATCCACACAAAAGATATAAGAGCCGTGTGGTAACTAGTTAACACGTTAACAATCAATATATTACTTATTTGATGATGTGGTCAAATAAGGCCACCGTAAGTGAAGATATATGCACGATCTCGCGTATAGGAATTTCGAAGAAAACTCGCATTTCTTAACATTTTAAGGGTATCTTCAACACCTTTCCTTGTTTTTGGTTTCAGATTGTCAGAATAAAAACATCTTAACGATATTTGATATGTTTCATCGTGTCTTTAACTATCAGACCGAAATTTAACTTCTTGTTCTATTTCCTTCAGTAGCTGGTAGGCTAAATGTTGGTAAATATGTAACTTATTGCACGCTATCCACATCATCTACGTAATGGCCACATGTGGCACCGTTTCGAAAAGTCTGATCACGGTCTTCCATCATTAACTGACTTCTTGCTATCTGATCGTTAATTAACCGTTGCGGGAAATTCACATCTTTATCATGGTGCCATTAAGACGTTATCGAAGGATTATTTCAGTAATCGTTAATGTAAGCCATGTAGGTCTTAGGGCAGATTACCCTTCTAATTTCCTTTTACTTCTTAAAATGACATACGCAGCTTACAGCGCTGCATTTGAAACCAGGCAGTACACTGGACTGCCTTTTCCTTGAGCGTGATAAGCACTTCAAAATACATTAGGCCTACGCTAAGTCATTTTCTAAGGATCGCAACGTGCTCACAACAAAAATTTGATATGGTTCCTTTGCCCCCACCCCCTCCCTCCCCCACCGACAATATCCAACGGACAACTCCCGTCAGCACAACTTCGCCCTGGATAAACCCCACTTGGACAATTCCCAACAAGGACAAATCCTCTTCGAACAATTCCCACTCGCCCTAACACTTTCATTGAGGAAACGTCAGGCCGAGGGGTAATTCTTCGAGTTGAGAATTGTCCAAGTGGGAATTGTCTGGGGGAAATTGTCCCAATGAAACTTGTCAAGGGGAAACCATCCGGTCACGATTGCAAACTACATAGAGGGACGTAATGGCTTAGAATTACCTTTCTCCTTCCATTCATGAACAACGTGATCATACTGCCTTAAAGATACACCTTGTTGTGCATAGAATATCAGATAAATGAAGTTTTTTCAGGACTAAAAGTAAAAGCTTCATAGAAATTCGAATAACTTCTGTTGATAAGTAAAAGTGAGAATGTTTTGTTTAGTTGTGGAAAATGATTCTTATGTAGCTCAAAAGTTGTTTCAGTAGTTTGTACACAAGCAACCTAACGTTCAGACGGTTTTCGTATCAAGATGTTAAAAGGGAGCCACATCGGAGGTACATTAACGTACACTGCAAAGCATAACTACAATGACGCACAAATCAATAACATTGTAGTTTTAAGGAGATATCCCGAAGGAAAGATGGCATCTTGCAACGATGACGATTTTCAGTTCAGCTTCGTCTTAGTGTTCTAAAAGAGCACTCAGTTCACTCCATTTTATGCTTTGTCATCGGGGACCTTGACTAGGGTAAGAATTCTATGGATAACTCCCAGTCGAGAACACCCAAAAAGATTGCTTATAGAAATGAGTATCCTTGCATCTGAGTAATTTGTGGCAAGTGTGATTAATGGTTAATAACGTCATAAATACTTTTGAAAAATGACAATGATGTTACAATGTGCTCTATGGCATCGTGTCACCTCTGTCCCTCCCTCCGTAACTAAAGATGCATTGCAATTGTGCTCTGAGTACATAGTACCCTTCACATTAACAGACATCCTTGTACCTCCTGATATAATGCAAGAAGATTTGGTCCAAAACCATTGTGGTTTTCCATTAACAAGCAGCGTGAATGTTGCAATACCTCGTCACCGTGCACCATTCGTTCTGGTGTACTGCAATATCGGGCCCGTATGCAGCTTTTTTTTCAGTTGGGGGGGTCGATTTTACCGTAAGTGGAACATTTTACCCGACGATTATGACCAACAAATTAAAACTCATTACATATGTTGCTGACGTAGGCCTGCTGTCATAGGCTAAGCGGAACTCCAGATCTTGAGGGGAGAGAGGAGGGTCATCCGAATCATCTGAGCCCCCACCCCCTGGATACGGGTCTGAATATGTTCTAAATATCTGCGCTACCTGCACGACGTGAGTAACGGAATGGTGTATTGCAATATGCCCTAACTCATTATGCATTCCACTTCACGCACGATGTGAACACTGGTTAATGCAACGTATTTCAAGACAATGTGCCCCTCAAATTCATCCACACCGTGAACTGGCGCATTATTAAATAATGCACAGTATAATTTTCCTCTGGAGATGAACACATACCGTTATACCTGTCTGTAAACCGACGAAACATAAGATACTGTTATACCACCCTGATGCTGTTACCACGTGGTGCTATACCATGTCACACTATTTACACCGACAGGCCATGATCACAGCGAATACCGTAAGGGCACTGTGCCATTTTTTCCACATCACATCCCTGTAGTATCTTAATCAATAACCTATTTTTTCTGTTTCTTTAGGTTGAAATTACCTCGAGAAGTAAATTTGATATCAAAATCAGGTAATGTAAGCACTCAGACAAAAGAGAAGGTATTTTGCAAATTGCTTTGATATATAATTGTAAACTTATTTCTGTTTCACCCATCAATCTTAATTTTGGTCACTAAGAACATGTTGTTCATTGATATCTAACACTTTGGGAGGTGAACGATTAAGCATCAGAATAATTAAAATTCTAAACTCAATTTAGGTAATAGGTTTGCCTATTTTTAGAATGGAAACCCGGCTGATTAATCGCTAACTAAAGCTGTTACATTTAAATTTATTTCACACATAGTTATTTAACACGAGTTTGTATTTTGTTTATTCCATTTGAAACATAAGTCTTGCATAGTCGCATCAAAAACTCCTTTTTTTACAAAAATCCTTTGCAACTTTTGTCAGGGATTGAACGCACTGATCTCTATTGTAAATGACCTTCAAAAGCCAGAATACTAGCATACATATCAAGGAATGGGGTATCTTGGGGAAATTCCCTTTCTAAATGTGGAATCTAGCCCATTCAAGCATGAGTCTTACGGATATGAACAGCAATAAACGAATAACAAGAATTGACACGAATCGAAATTTATTTGTACACGTTTAGGGGTAAATATTGATACAAGCAAGAAAAACGTGATCATAAAAATTGCCTATTGACACTTGACTGTTCCAAAACATTCCTTAGTAAGTCTTATTTCACTGCGAAATAAACGACACAAGAGTCCCGCGAAGCACGTTCTATATCATTTTTTTTTCACACCCTTGACAGTATACTTGCTTTGTCTGTTTTGAGGGTGACGCAGGAACATCCTACCATTACTTGATGCCTCGCCCAAATGATTTACTTGGGATTCACCTTTGCAGTTGATGTTGTGAAATGCTCAATTGTAGTGGTAATTATTGGTTTCAAAGTCATGATTTACAGTTTAAGGTTCTTTCCATATCTTAACATGGTATTGTAGTAATACCTTAGTGGGACAAAACCACATTCGATGGGAAGAATGGTCCGAGGGGATGAAATGATGAAAACTTAACAATAAAAACTAATAATTAAAGAATACTGGGGTGCAATATTTTTGCAACCTGGTAGAATGGTAGAATATTTTCACAGATTTTACGTTTTGTAAGTGAACACAGTGAAGCCTCATAATGGCGCTTTTTTTCTCAATATGCTTATCTTTTGACATCCATGATGTAAACTAATTAGGACATGATGACATATTGTCCGAACGGGATAAAACAAGGCAATTTGCACGAGGTATGAAATTAAAATATCAAAGGGTATATTATAAGCCGGCAATTATAAATGGAAAGTATTTTGTTCTGTTATGCTGACGTCTGATGACAAAATGGTATGTAGGCCAGGGAGTGAATAGAATCTCAGTTCATTTCGTAAGAAAATAAGGAGAAAGAATGACACCAAGATGAAAGACAATAGAATGTAGTATCCAATGCCTGTAATTGTTGGAAGCAATCGTACCTGGTACCAGGCTTGAGAGTTTGGCCAGGGCGGCCTTGTGAATTCGTGGAAGGATATGCACATTTTGTACATTATTTTTCATTTAACCAATCCTTAATCCAGCCAAAAAGCAGGGTATCGATGGTCAGCTTTTGAGCTAGATCAAGGATTGGTTAAGTGATCGTAAACAGAGATTATAGTGGCCACACTTCTGATTGGCAAAGGTTCCTAGTGGTGTGCCTCAGGGTTCGGTTCTTGGTCCTTTGTTATTTCTGGTATATATTAATGATCTGGACGACTCTTAGTTCTTCGGCCAAGAGATTTGCAGATGATAGAAAAATATAGTCCGATGTTTTTTTGGTTTTTTTTCTGAACATGATGACAAGTGTGTTCAAATAGATCTTGATAAACTTTTCAAGTGGTCTGAAGATTGGCAAATGCTGTTCAACTTTTAGACTAGTGTAAAGTAATGCATGTTTGTCATGGGAATACTATGGGTAACTGCAGTCTCGGTGGTATTAATATCCAGGAAGTCCAACCTGCAAAGGATCTTGTCATTTTTTGCTAGATTCTTCTGTTAATCCCTCTACACATTGTGCAGAGGCTGCTAGGATCGATAGGGAACCAAATTCTAGGAATGATTAGGCGGAATTTTAAAATCCTTCATAAGGACCGTTGTAAGGCTCTACCAGCAGTTAGTCCCATAGAGTATACTGTGCAGGCTTGGAATTCCCATTTTCCAAAAGACAAATATGTTTTGGAAAATGTTCACAAAAGAGCTACGAGGCCGATTAGTTCCACGAGAGGTGTAGGTTATGATCATATATTAAAAGTACTTAATCTTACACCCCTTGAGCATAGGGGTGATCTCCTTCAAGCGTTTAAAATTGTTCATGGTTTTGACAATGTAGTTTTCAATCATGATTTTTACAGTTGGTCTTATTCAAGTAGTTCTCGTGGTAACAGATTTAAGTTCCAGAAGATGCCTCGTAGGCTGGATGCTAGAAAGTTTTTGGTTTTTTTTTTTTTTTTGACAGAGAGTTGTGGATGAATGGAATGGCATTCCAGAGTCTGCGGTGATGTCTAAGAGTGTTAATGCCTTTAAGAATGCACTTGATAACTATTTTCGACAGTGTGGAAGATTCTGATGGTAATTGTTTCGGATATGGGTATATCAGCTCTTTCGGGGTCTTTTTATGAGGACATTGTCCTCTCTGATCCTTTAATTACTAAACTAATCTATTCGTGTAAAATGGCCTAGACTGTCACTATGGCGCTAATGGCAATATGGGTAATGCCATGTTTAAACCCTGCCAGCTTACGTGGTGCTGGGGATAAAATATATAGACCTACATTTATGAAAATATTAACGAACATTAACGAAAATATTGGGTAAGACAGTTTGAAACTAACGTAAAGAATAACTCAGAATCCGGATTATTTAAAGACAGATCGGGGTAAACATATAGACTTATTATTGCTAAATTGATTGCTTCTCTCCGCTGCTCGAGTCTAATCCGGTTACATGCAACGGTAACTTGAGCACAATTGCATGAGCACATACTGTTTAAGAGATGCACTTTGTGTTGTGTTTATTAAGTGACACGTTGTTAACCGCTCTGTTATATGCGGTTTTCTAACCTCTTCTCTAATACATGCCTTTTCTAAGAATTATAAGTAATTGCAATGAGTCATGTACTTATAGCACCGAGTGCTGAATGTAAGAATAAAGAGCCTGCTTCAGAGGCGTTTTAGACAGAGGGCAATAAACATCACTTTACTATACTTGCTTTACTGTATATTGAGTTACTTCTGTCTCGGCCACTTACTGCAAACACAAGACTTTGGTGTAGTAAACTCTTACCATCTAGTTACTCTTGTAGAAGAATACTTCGTGAAGCGAAAATTAGAATGTTTACAATGTAACCTCAATGCATGAGAGATGTTATTTTTTACCGTCATAAGCAGTCCTTTATCAAATATTTTCTGTACGCTACTCGCTGACCAATTGAACTTTTCCTCTTTGAAAGTATTCATACAATTCTCACTTCCCCCTTGTAGTCCAAATGTTGCTGCCAACTGTAGTAAAAGCATACTGTACTTCCATATCACATTGTAACTCTGCTTTAAATGATCCGTCATGATTTCATTCATGTTCCAAGCCCCTTCTAAACAAAATTCTAAGTACCTTGCTGACCAATAGTAGCTTTCCGCTTAGAAACTATTCATACAATTCTCAGCCCCCCCCCCCCTCCCGTTCAAGTCCAAATGCTGCCCCCAACTGTGGTAAAAGCATACTGTACTTCCGTATCATATTGTAACTATGTTTAAATCATCCGTCATGGTTTCATTCATGTTCCAGGCCCCTTCGAAACAATTTTTCTACCTATGACCCTGGGGTACTCCAGTCTTTTGATCCCTTACGAACTGCCGTTTTGATGCTACCAGAGATTTGATTAGGAACTGCAAAATCATTCTAATAATATTAAGGAGAAGAGTTTTTTATTCAAGAAAATACTCATTGCGACATTTCCAGAAGGTTACTTGGGACCATGGGAAGGGCGATATCCGGCGATCTAGGGGGTAGTTTAATAACTCATTTGTTAGTGAGCTCCAGGTCAACCGATAATGGCGTCACACTACCGTACTTGGGTAGTTTTGGGACAATTACCCGCAGTCCACTTCCCCTCATGAGTTTTTTTTTTCAATTTAACCCGATTTCCTTTCCAAATATCTGGATCTGGATCCTGTCAACCAAATTGATGTGTATTAAGATGTTTACAGACTGATTATTTTTCTCATTAATTGAGGAATTGCAGACATGAGGTCCTTATTCAAGGCTGGAGACATGTAGCTTAGGAGACCCAGGCAATGCCATTTCCATCAATTACAGTTAAACATCTGGGAAGTTTGTAAAGTCCAAAATTTTCCGTACCAACTAATAGTGGCGCTCCGCTTAGATAGTGATGCCGGTGTCTTTTGTACCGTTAAATGGGCACTTAGTCCTGCCAAATTGAATAGTCTGAAGGACTCAATTAGATGAAATGTACCACAAAACTCAGCACTAAAAAGGTAGTGATTTAGAATTTGCGTTAGGTATTTGCTTAAAATTATTCTATTAATACCACATGTACCTTTGTAATGTACATATGTATGAACGAAGTGACTGAAAGGAGAAGTGATCTCGAAAACATCTTCTTTAAAGTCAACTATTTCTCTATAAAGCCAAAGAAAGAAAATTGAACTTATACTTAATGGATGAACGACAGAAAAAAAAAATCAATATATTTGTACAATAAAAATATTGTTCCTCTTAGTGAAAATATGTTTTACGTTTCCTCAGTCTGACAGAGATAAGCAGTAAATGTGAATTAATCAGCTAGTTACATATGCATAAACAATAAGTAATCAATAAGGTAACCTACGTCATTCATGGAAACTATAAATAATTTTGAAAGACACTTCCTTCTGTTCACCCTATTCAGACTGTTTGCTTAAAAATTCTAGCGACGCCTTTAGTGTATGTTACATGCATCAATGGTTCATTGATATGTATATGTTTTCGGTCTGCTAGTTCTATTATTTGTCAAGCAGTAGCTATGATTTAAAGGAACTTCATATCCAGACCTGTAATTTCATGTTATTTCATCTAGACAATTCAGACAGATGGTTCAAATACTCTAGCTAAGTCCTTACTGCATACGTCAGATTTCAGTGGTACTTTTTGAGTTAAGTGCGACCTTTTGTACTTAACGTTTTCAAGTTGTAAGGATTGAGGTGTTGTGTTTCTCATGTTGGTAACGACAAAAATCACTACTGACTTGTCGCTTAACAACATCAGTCATACATTTAAGCTCAGGAGAAAATGGTTCTGTTTGGTACCCCCCGTCTAATGTTCCTGGTCACCCTATATTTTTTCATAGAAGCAGCACGTACGAGATCAACGGTAAGATTAACGCAAGTGAGAAAAGACTTGGATTTAAATGTAAATAACTAATCCGCCAAAGAAAAAAAAAACAAGCAAACATCGTTAAGGTACTTAAGACAGAGGCATTTTTAAGCCAGTATGGACGTTGCTTGTTCACGAAAATGTTAACAGATCAACTGTTTAACTTTGTAATTACTCGCTGCAGAGCACGTTCCAGTTTATGGAATATCAATGTCGCAATGAATAGTTCAGCCATAGCTCCGGCATTTTGAAGTCTTCATATTTCAGTATTATTAATATTATTTTTTAATAATATTGTTTACTATAGTATCAATATTTTGCGTAAAATAATTCCTTCAAAATGCCTTATTGCTTATGTTTCAGCATTTTTTAGACAAAGAAGGTTTGGATTCGTACGTGAAGAATCCATCTGAAATTGAAGGTAAGGCATTTTGTCTAATTTCTGAAATGACTAATTTTTTTTTTACATTTTGAATGCAATGTTTTTAAAGTGATAGCGTGTGTACTGAGAAAATCCGAAGCATAAGATTATGTTTAATCTTAACTTTTTCTTCTTTTTAAATGTACGCGCGCGGTGGTACATGGACGGACTACGTCTTTCAATGAAGGAAAATGACAGTAACAACTTTGATAAGCAACGGAATTGGCATAAAAACAATAAAAATCAGAAATCGTATTTGAAAATTAACGGTACTTACTATAACCGCCTACATAATGAATATGCAGCAGCACACGTCTCCCTGGTGCATAAAAAACATAGGCATACTGCTCAACTCGTCGTTCCTTGGTCGGTATCTGGAATTGTAGTATGTGATGGAAGGAAGCACTGTATTTACAAATAATCTACCAACTGGTCACAACATTGCGGCGCCAGTGATCCTGCTTTGTCTAAACTGTCAACCACTACATTATCGTATTCAACACTTTTTTGTCGTTATGTCAGAAGAATTTGAAACCATATGGCAGAATTAACCAACAGAAACGTCCTTATTGTCCCAGATTGTCTGAATGATGCAATTAAAAGCCTTATCAAACTCTTTGAGATGAAATTCAATGTTTCTCACTTTTTGCCTTTATTTTTTTTCCCCTTTTTACGTAATCACCTTGAATATACCATATCAACTCAAAGATTACAATCACTTTCCACCTTATTAAATTTGTGGAGCCATCTCTTCTTTGTGCTGTTGAAAACCCTGTAAGGTCATCTGCAACTTGTACTGAATTCGCAAGAATGTATATCAATAGCGTTTATGATGATTTTCACACAATGTAAAAATTTAGAGCTTTAACATAGCATGCTAGCTTGAAAAAGAAAAATCAGAAAGTTTAAAACGGACACATGAATTCCTTGTGAGAAGATCAAACCAAACAGCAAATGGAATTTCCTTGTAAATATTTTGTAGGATATAGTGAGTTATTGTAGTGTACTTATTACATGAAATTATGCATATAAAACTGTCACCATATGTGGACTCTTTTAGACATAAAATTAAGCTGTATTTAAAGGCTTATCATAAAACTAATCCAGACAAAAAGAGAGTCACCCAGTGACAATTAAAGGTAAATAAGCAAGTGAGGAATGTACATCCTCTTACATCGAGGAAAATGTGCTTTTAGGACCAAAAAAAACCTATATTACTCTAAACGATCGCTATTAGATATTAACATATCAAAGAAGCTATATTTAACTGTGAAGCAGAAAACGTAGATTTACAAGATTTATAACTCACTACATGCTCAACAGTCTTCTCACCAGTCATTAAATATAGTTTAACTAAATTTACTACGATTCGCAAAATTACATAAGTTTTAGTTTGAACGATGATGTCATGTTCTTAAAGAACTTCGTAATTTCTGTTTGTGTGTGGATGAAGTGTCGAAGTGATTTTGAAATGGGGGGTGTGTGTGTTTTGCTGTCACTTGTGAATAGTGTTCACATTATAAGGTGACAAATCTATCACGTCACTTGAAAACATCAAAACCTTTCAAAGGATTTTTTTCTACCTTCACGATTGTTTTAGTCTTTAATGATATATTGAGGAATGCTTTCTCGCACTACCCGTTGCCATGACGACTAAGGTTTTACACATATCATGCTGCAGGGAAGAAAACAAATGCATAACTTTCTTAATATTATCGGTGTTCAATAGTTTTTATCACACTGCATTTTAAATAGGTTGCGGTTTTTACCTTAAAGTTAATTAGAAAGAAATCATGTTGCTCTTGGTCATAACGTGTGAGATACCTATGTACGGTGTGATCGATTACAACACTGTTACATCATAGAAAGGTAAAGTCAAAGATATTGTAAGGGCTTTTATTGACGTCTTTTAAGGAGAACACCAGCTGTTGTTTTTGGTTTGGCAGTAGCGCATTGCCTATAAACTAACACCTTGTTGGTCCGACACTACGTTAAGAAAAGGATAGGGACGGTCGGTAGGGAAACATCTCAGAACATCTAAACCTTACTTCAAATTAAAGTGAACATGATTTAAGTGTAACAGTGGATGATTTACGGATCACCAAGAATAGGACATTTATTTAAAAGGCAAAAGGAGTTGTCGAGTTTTATATTTGCATTTTCAAAGAAAATGTGGATTTTGTTTTATCCTAAGTTGAGGTGTAGTTTAGATTGAGCCGGTAGTTTTAGAATAATATTTGTTTGATATATCTAGGAAGAAGTTTTCAGTTTACATCTCAATGCTGTTAGCTAAGTATACCACCTAGACCTATACCCATAACTTAAGTTTGGAACATTCTAGTGGAGCCCAATATTACACATGATGGGAAAACAAAAGAACTCTTACACTACGTGGTAAAAATAAGTGTAGTTCCAGTTTGTTAAATTTACTCTAAATATTGATGCATTTTACTTTGTATGTCGTCGATTTTAATGTAAAAAATTACATTTAAAATGTTTCCACTTGTCCCTTACAATCCTTTGAACGTGTGAATGTAATATGTAAGTCAAAACATGACTCACATAAACTGTATCGATGTAAAAGAATATAGTAGAAGCGTAACTAACTTGCACCTTCTCCTAGTGGAAACGAAATTGGAAAAAAATGTGAAGATTCGAAAACAAAAATTGAGGAATACGTCCTCCTCATATTTCTCAGATTTTTCTCATGGATAAGAAATTTTTAGACATTTCCATGCGTAATTCCTATTTTCATGCAACACATTTCGACAGATGTCGTGTGTAACTGGGACATAAGGCGAGTCTGCCTGCGTTTCTCAAAAATGTGTCTTCGCTGCATGTACGCTCTAAAAAATAATCTTGGGCAAAACAGTGCCCAACCGTTGGTTCGGTATCCCTCCCACACGGAATTACTGCTTTACTGCTCGAATTACAACTTTCTTGTTAAGCCTTTTACTTATTAGTTAAGCAAACATTGAACCAAACACTTACCCAACTAATTGAGTAAATATTTTACTCAACCAATGGGTGAAAAGTTTGTCCACCCTTTGAGCAGAACATTTAACCAACAAATTTGGGTAATTTATTACCCATTCCGGTTAGGGGGCATGAGGAACCAACGTCTGGGTAAGAAGTTACCCGACTCAGAGACAGAAAAGTAATGAGTTTCGTTATCAAAAATTTCATTGCTGAACCAGCTTGTTTTAAATGAGAGCTTCTTGCTGTCCTTAACCATATCTACCCCAAACGAGGCATACGCAGTAATGTCCACTTGTTCATGGGTACACACCTCCAATTGTAAAACAATTTTTCACTTTTTCAGTAATTCAAACGCATAATGTGATAAACAGAGGGTAACAGTAATACCATCGACCACTGTTCAGAAACTCTTTCAGATAAATCGTTAAACAACTTATCAGCTGGCAGTTCTCGCTACTGAACAAAAAACATTAAAAAGCAAAATGCAATAAACCTCCAAACTCTCTCCTAGCTCTTGCTTCATGTGTTGATTTTCATTTGTTTCAAGAATACTGTACCGTACTACACTCACAAAAACGTAAAGTAAAATAAGAACTCCATAACTTTTTGGTAAAATTTTACACACAGCTAATGTAAGTCTGACATTATGATATAACAATTTTACTAAAATGTAGTAAAATTTACCAAAATTATGTAAAATTTACAAATACTGCTTACATTAATTTTACATGAATTTATGGAGTTCTTATTTTACATAATTTAGGTAAATAATTCTCTAAGTGTAACAACACTATTGTAGGTCCATTTATGAATTTGACTGTATATCACTTGACTCTCAACACAGGCATTTCTAAATATTTCATACCTGAAATTTCAAATTCACTCAATCACGTTACAATAATCTTAGACTATAAACCACTGCTGGACACAGCTTAGCCAAGGTCATGTATTATTATTCTAGGCTCAAAACGAGAATCATTTGTAAACATTTCAACTTTTTCAACTTTACTCCTAGTCTAGGCCTGTAGTAACGTTGGTAGTCAACATGCCATTCGGGAGTATAGCTATACTGAGCTAAGTTGTGCTGATGTGGTTTATACTAGACTGTGAGCCGAAGGTCTCTATCATGCAGTTTTGTAGTCCTTCTCTGGGGGCAACATGATTTTACGCAGACAAATCCTCAAATTATGTAAAACAATGATTTCCCTCCCCTGATGTGAACATCGGTCATCCCTGAAACTTGCAGAAATTTTCTTCAAAGTTGGTTTCCTCTACGGATAAACCTAATGTTGAGACGATACTTTATAATCACCTTATTTGAGCACTTTTCATATTGGGTAAAGACTGGTTTTCTCTGCCTAAGTGTGCAAACTTAAAAGCCACAACGGACGCAACACTTCAGAGTAAGGCTTGAGTAACGTTAGCCTATATAGGATGACTATTCTGCTATATGGTGGCAAATCAGCCTAAATTATTCTTGGCTTAAGAAGTGACTATTCCTTGGGTTACTCAAAAGGCTTTCAGTGGTACTGTTATGGGTTTTGTTAGGAGTTAGGTTGAGGTAATAGTACGTGTGCGAATTAGTACGAATTATTTTTTAAAGTGTAAAGTGTTATTGAAAGTGGAACGTAATTGTACAGCTTTAATTGTTTCGCCGGATGGCTCTTGTAAGTGAGAGACATAGTGACAAACTCTTAGTGTACATATATTGGAGGAAGAAGTAAGCCGTAGCCTATTATTGTGAAGAGAGAGCGACTGAGAATCGTGTCCAATTATATTGTTAGTCGAGAAAACCAGAACATTTTATTTTGGAAAGACCAAAAGAACAAAGAAATTTGAGGAACTTCACTTTGATTTCAAGCCAAAGGTTATAAAGTACAGGACGTTCATTGGAAAGGGTCATTTACGTTGAACAACTGAAACAGACGCTATTTGTTAGACCTATTTCATTTCACATTAATTGGTATTTCGCAATTTCACTCCTACGTGTTTATGTAGTAGCTTATGTTCGCAAATTCAGATAATGCAAGCATTGTTTCATTATTGACATAGTGTTGAGTTCTATATGTTGAACTCAAGTCTCATCCGTGAAGAACCGTTTAGCTTTCAGGAGCTTTAGCAGTACCCCAGTAAAGAAGGCCAGTGAACAAAAGAATCTTTTTCCATTTCCGAGGTGTGTATTCTTTAAAAATATAGCCTGTTTTAGTTTGAAGTTCTTAAATTGTTCGGTGAAAATTTGACTATGATGGATTTTACAAAGTTTCATGAACATTGGTTTGAATAGATTTTGGACGTTCATCAATTTTAGTCCACTTATTAATTACCACGAGGTGAAGAGTACTATCTAGTGCGCATTTGAATTCGTATTAACGCACAAGAAATGGGTCAAAACTTTACAACTAGTATCTTATTTTTGTTCTCCGTAGAAGTTAAGGTCCGATGGTTACAAACCAGTGTTTCAGTCTCCTCTGTGACAAAATAGCCAGGGATTTTGACAGCTCTTTACTTCCTTCAGAGGTACCACTCCTTTTGCCTGGGGCTGTATTCACAGTCACTGAAAATTGCTACATATATTGTATTAGCACCCAACACAATGGAATAATGTTCCTGCTAGTTATCCAGTGTTAGTGAGCGGAAAGGATGGGGTATTTAAATGCCTCCTGTTATTAATCGGAGTGGTTTGTAACAACTCCTTAGCTCAATATTTCAGCAGATTGTGTAGCACCAATTTTGACTTAAGTTTGTAAGTAGGCGTAACCATTAAGTTGACTGTATTAGGCTACATGATAGATGAGAAAGAAGAGAAGCGGAATTTCATGTCCTAAACACCAAGTAAATGACCAAGAGTAAATATTGACATTGACAATATTGACATTTTCTGATTGCAGGGATCTTTCTAATGCATAATAAGCTCATTTAATGCAGTTGTGGGGCCTTCCAGAAAGAAAGAAATTGCACCATTGCACCATACAGATGTAGCACTTCAAATGACCTGACCATTACTTGAGAATTACTCCTTAACGTGCATGAAATTTTGGTGGATCTTTGTTTTATCGGGTACCGAATACCTACAAAATAGGTTTTCATGTTCCCACCCCCCCCCCACACACTCCCGAGGTGGGTTACGGCACTTGAGATAGGAAGGGAATTTAGGTCTTTGGCCCTCAGTCTATATGGTTAATGCCATGCATCAGCCTTGGCCTAGCTTAGGCCTATTTGCTTGAACGTCATGCAAACCTTTCAGATGTTGTTGATTTATTTTCACTCAAAACATCGATCACATGGTTGAAAACCCCAGTTTATCACACACGATATGACCGCTTCGTCGCAAGTGATGACAGGCTATTTTACAATATCTAACTACATGTGGAACATGGAGGATGTCTTCCATTACAATTGGCGACAGGAAGAAGAATGTTACTGCGAAGTAATCAGTCAATTGCTGGCCTTCATATCTAGTTTGTGTGTGTGTGTGTGTGGGTGTGTGTGTGCCCTTGTTTTCGGGTGGGATAGAGGACCAAAAAAATAGATTTTAGGTTCTCTGTAGAAAATTCAATAGATTTCTCCGGTTCCTCTCAAGATTAACAATAGAGAGTCTATTGTTAAGGTTAGGGTTGAGGAAGAAAAAACAAAAGAAAGCACAATGAGGTCCTCGGAATGGATGGAAAACAAAGTTGTGTGTGTGTGTGTTGTACCGATTATCGGCAGAGAAGGGGGTCGATTTGGCGAGACCAGGTGGACATGCCACTTTCCTGTGGAGAGGAGGGGACACTAACATGTTTGTCCTCCCCTCTCCCCCACTTTCGGAAATTAAATATATGTGTTGACACAACGTTTCTATGTCGACACCAACTATACCCTTTAATTCTCTCAAACGTAAAAAATGGAGCTCTGTCAGCAGTGAACGTTCTTAGTCTTTTGTATCTGTCTCGGTAATTTGCTGTTTTAGTTTGTCTTTATCTCATCGCCCTATAATGGCAAGATGAGATATTGTAGTCACTTGACTAGTGGAGCTATATATTGCTCTGTGCACCCATGGGAGAATGGTTGCCATGAAACTCTTGGAGTGGGTGAGTAGCGACACCCCAGGGGTACCCCATGGTAGAGTGACCATGGGTACAGGAGGGTCCTGTTGGGCGGTATAAATGAAAACGTGTCCGTGCCAATGGGTGTGCGTGTGCGTGCGTGTGTGTATGTGTGCGTTGGACCTGTCCAAATTGTGGTTTTTCCAGAATAGTTTGAAAAGCATATGAGCGATTAAGTTGAACCTTGTTAAGTTTGTACATGATGCCAATATGTCCAAGATGTATTAGTTGTATCGTAAATCGAGTCAAATTTGCTGATTTTTTAGGAAAAAAAGCCAATTTTGCCCCAAAATTGGTATTTCCAGCATATCTTGAGAAGTATTTCAGCATAAAGAAAAATTTTGCAAAAACTTACCTGAGAATGGAATATTCAAGGTATATCACTTTGGTAGTAAAAAGAGTGACATTTGCTGATTTCTGAGAAGAAAAAAGCCAATTTTGCCCCAAAATTTGTATTTCCAGCATATCTTCAGAACTATTAGACCAATTACCTTAAATTTTAGTAAGTACTTACCTGAGAACACATTGTTCAACATAATATTATTGTAATGATAAATCCAGTGAATTTTGCTGATTTTTTAGGGAAAAAAGCCAATTCTGCCACAAGATTTGTATTTCCAGCATATCTTGAGATATATTAGACCAACTAACTTAAAGCTTTGTTAGGACTTCCCTGAAAACACATTGTTCAACATAATATTACTGTAATGGTAAATCCAGTGAAATTTGCTGATTTTGGAGGAAAAAAGCCAATTTTGCCCCAAAATTTGTATTTCCGCCATATCTTGAGAGCTAATTAAACATTATACGCATTTTGCATGGCCGTTCCTATGAACACAATAATGAATATACAGTATATTACTCTTATAGCAAACCGGTGAAATTTTATGATTGTTTGGTTACAAACTTAGAGCCAGCATCTGGGTCAATACTAGACACCACCTTTTTAACTTTAGCCAAAACATCTTTAGTAGAACTGGCCCGTGTGGAAAATGTCTTTTATGAGAACATTATTTTTAAGTCAAACAATAATTTTAGCAGAACCAGGTCCTGCACAATTAAATAGGAGACTTATGTGTACAAATACCCACAGAGGGATGCTCTATCCTGCCCCTAACTCTAACCACTAAGCCTCACCTACATGGAATAACCCAATGCAATAATTGTGTTATGTAGCGTAATATGCATAGATACTTTTGAGCCATTAGTTATCGTTACTTGAGCCTAGTAGCACCAGGCTATAGCCTTAAGTTTGCTAACTTACAGTAGATATCAGTATTGAGATGTTTACCACCAGTTTATGCTTGAAGAATGTTTGCCACTCACTTACAACTAGTTTCCCAAACTAGGTCTCTGTGAGACGCAGTAAACTATTACAAATCCCTGTGTGCATGTCCTGTATTTAAGTCAATGCATGTTGGCGATGAGATTACGCTACTCCGTGGATTGCCCTCTTGTTTTTTTTTTTTAGTTTTTTTTTTTAAGAATACCCAAGTTTCCATCACTGCAACATGGCATCCTTTATTTTGAACATCTCCAAAATAAAAACTACCACAAATACAAGAAAATTGAACACAAGGGAACTAATATTTTGATCAAATTTGCACGATAACTGTTGTTGTCTTTTATTAGTTTCATTTATTGTGTAATTATTAGTATGTTAGTGATTACCAAGTTCAATAAGCCGTAAACTTGCTAGAGTAGTCATGGAACAATTACAGAATCGCCCATGCATGGTGTAGCAAAAGAACGTGGGCAAAATGACGTGATCTAATGCACCCCTTAATTGGGTTCTATTCTACTGGCTGTCTGAGTAAGTTGTTTTGTATAAGGTCAACCTTTCGTGGTGTCCGTCATTGTAACCGTATCACTTCTTTTTGCAAGCTTTTTTTATTAACAAATGAAGCCCTTAGACTAGTGAAAAATCTTACAAAAACAACAAGGGGAATTGAGTATAGCACCATCCAGCTGTGAATGCATCCATGTGTGTTAATACAGAGAATTATTTGATAATCTCTGTCCAGTTAGATCTCATTGGTTATTCGTCCGTGGTTGTATCTTCGTACCAAACCACTTCCTCCCAGTAACAAGATGAATTCAGTCGACATTCTTCTTTTCATACAACATATTAAAACTGGAACGTTTTCACTTGTAGTCCAGTAAAATTCTCACACACTATTTTGATTTCGCACGCAACTGGGATAGGGCAGGTAGTGCATTCATCCCTCCCAAATGTGTGACAATTAAGTAGATGATACAGATGTTTTAAAAATAGAAAGTACATCTACCGATATTTCTCATGTAACATGCTACCGGAAATGAAAAATAAGAAATGAAATTCGACTTTGTCGTGGGATACCTTGGAGATTATGAAACGTACTTAAGTGTATTTCAGTCTGGCGATAAGAAAGAAGATGGCATAAGATACGTGGTTAAAGTGTCAATAGCATTGAACTTATGGACTCCAGGAAATAGCTAGGTTCATATCTTTTTAGAGCAGTGTAAATGTTCCAAATTTCGACTGGTTGGATTTTTTTATCAACTGAGTGGTGACCTACAGTTTCAGAGAGCCCGGACACTTCATCAGGATCGGATCTAGAATTTATAAGGGAAGGGGTTCAGTCTCTTTACGAAAAGAGCACTATCGCGTTGGAGGACGGGGAATGAGAGGAGGAGGACTAACTAACGGTATAACCATCTAAGCGAAGCGCTACTGATAAATGACGTGGAGATTAAAGTGGAACTTTGGGCTTTTCATACTCTTCAAATGACCAAAAACGGCACTCTGAGGGTGTACTTGACTTGCATATACCCATCCTTGAAACAGAGGTCTCATGTCTGCATTCCTCAATTCATGTGAAAAAAATCAATATATGAAGATGGTGATACACACCGGTGATTTGAGATGATACAAGAATTATAATATGAATTCCGCATAGTCTTTCGCTTTTTCTTTGCTTAGCAAATATTGTGGGACTGACCACGGAAGCCTACGGGGGCCTCGAATTTTAGATGTCTAGACTTTATGCACGATTGTTTTGTTACTGATCAGCGGAGTTACTGGCAAAGAGGAGCATCACAACGAAGTAACGCGTAGCGTACAAGGAAATGCTGGATTGACTCCCTCCCCCCCCCCCCCCCCGCGTGGTCGGCGACGACATTTCTTGAGTTGTCTGGACTCAATGTACTCACCCTTAAAATGGAATATCATGTTTCCAATTTGATAAATCTATGAAAAATGGTAATACCTCTAAAGAAATTTAATATCTTTTGGAGTAGCACCAAAATCTATCGTCGATTAGGTAGAATATGGAAGGAATAGACATTGAGCAGAAATCACCAAGGGAGAGCCAGCGTTTTCTGATTGGGGAGCAATCTTGCCTATGTGCTATTTATATGGCATATGAGACGTCTACACATGTTTTCAGCAGGGGGTTGGGTATCTGGCTTGAAGATAGTCATTTTGCGGGCACGGTGCGAGCAGGACCTTTCCAGCGGATCGCCAACAGATGGTGGCAAGGATCGTATCAGAAAAGTGTTCGCTTTGCAGTCCCCTCCCTTTGCCCCCGATGGAAGAAACGGCTCTGGTATCATGTGTGTCACGTTCCCAGCCTTGAGATTGGGATTTCATGTCTGCAATATCTCAATTAAAAAATCATACTATGAAAGTTTGGTAATAATTTGTATTGCTCTGTCTAGAATATTTATGCTATCGTCATTTCCTGAAAAGTAGAGTCAACATTTTCTTTCGTATTTTTCAACTACCAGGTAACCTTAGACAAAATCCGCTGCAATATTTTGCATCAGTTGTAGTCACATGTGCTTTCTCGAGAGATTCCAGCTACAAAAAGGTTATTCCAACAATTTTTATTATCTGGTGATCATGTTTTATTTTACTTACTTTGCTACAACCAATAGCGACCACCAGAGGGACAATGACCCTGGCTCTAAAAATTAAAAATTTGCCATTTGTCAAAGTTGGAAATGGGCAGGGACGTCAATCGAAATTGTAATGTGGGCAGATATGTTTGACTAACTGACAGATTTGAATTATTAAAGCTGCCTCAGCAGGTATACGCACTGCACTTTCTGATGGCTTTTCTTTTATGATGGCCGAAGGGTCTTCCCCTGGAGTTTGGGGTAACGTCCATTAATGTGATCAGAAGAAAAAGCCGGGAAGCTCTGAGATATTTGCAGAATTGAGCATTCGAATAAAGGATTCTGTATCTTCTAATTCTGTATCTTCTAGATCTAATGATATTGAAATGACAAACGTGGGAGACCTGTCTCCACATACCCAGAATTGACGCCCATGGAAATGGGGGACTAGTGTTTGTTGTCTTCAAGAGTCTGCAAGTGTCTGTTGTCGAACTCGTTGATACGATGATGTCCTCTGGAATAGGAAGATATTTCCAAAAAGAACAGTGAGAGATCACCAATTCCAGCATATCACCTTACAGACCAGCTAACCCCTCCCACAACCTCCGCTGATGTCACCCCACTTGCCAAATAAAGCTGACTCTCATGTGACCGTGAGAGGGTTGATGTCCTCCCCACTCACACCCCCCCCCCCCCCCTCTTGGAAGATAACCTACCTACGTCTGGTTGCTTGCAAGCCATAAGTTTGTAATTTACTTTGCATGATGCCGAAGGTTCGTTAAGACAGCAACGCACACACGTAAAAGGAATCGGAAAATTTAGCAGCTTGGCCTCTCTGGAAAACCTCTGGCTACCGCACTGGCTACAACCGTCGATAATTTGATAACAAATCAGATGCTGCTGTTTCTTGCTCCGATAACTTTTGTAAATCAAAGCCACCTTGATGAGAAAGAAATCATATACAATAGTACTTTGTTGAGTGTGGGAAAGCATGAGATGAGTGACGGTAAGCATGGGAGAGGTTTGTAAGGGAGGAGGTGTATTCATCCCCTTTTTGAGAAATTTATCAATTACCACGTTACCATAGACAAACTCTAGTGCAATATTTTTGACATCAGTCTTTTTATGTCATAGAATATGCCAGACTATGATATGAAAAATTCCAACTGATATTTCAGATTTCCGACAATCATTTCTCTGACAATGTCTCTGTTGGGGGAGTTGATGGTGAGATATCCCCTCACCCCTCCCTTGGGTCTCGATGACCCTGTATGTAATGGCAGTGATTCGAGGATGCGGACTTTTGTTTATGGACGTATCGAATCGTGCATTTATTATGTAAAAAAGTTAATTTGTTATTAATTTTTACTTATTTCTTAAACAAAAAGTTTTACGGGACGGCTTCCATAATGATTACATACCCTAGCTACATTACAGACCACCGTGCTATTAAAGTACGATGGTGGCATTACAGATGTAATCAGTTTCTTGTTTACTTAACCTCATCATAGGACTCAGTGAGCCATTGTTAGTTTCAGCTGACGGAGATCAACATGTAAGTTAAAAGATAGAGAAGATATGTAATTTTACACCCAGCTCAGCTTTTAACGTTCTTAACAAATAGGTGGAACATCGGAGAGACAGTAGAACAACTTTCATGGACCCAATGGTACAGTAGTTATGTACAGTAGTTTTTGCCATGCAATGTTTTCCATATAAGGTCACTTTTGATAAGACTGAGGAACATTGAACACAGTTATTAACATTGTCACAGTTTTTGCAGTCCTACTTTATAACTTAAGTTGTGCCTCATTTAGACATTGCTTGTAAACTGGTTCTCCAAAAATTCGCAATTTGAGTATTCTGCATTACTTTATCATTTTTTAGTGCCTTGTATTTTCTTTAAGTCAGTTGCTGTCTCGCACAAGGAAACTTCTCTGTCTGTTCTTGGTATCTTATAGAACGTCCGGTGCTGCCGTTGAGTGGCACTGTCTCCATTTAAAACTCAAACGAAGAAGGAAAAATCTTTAATTGGCACTCTAATTTTGTTGCAGTAAAAGGTTACTTAAAACAACTGAAAGTAGTGTAGACTACGTTAACAAAAGTAAACAATGTAAGATTTGACATCTCTAATGTTTAAAGACATACTAGTCTAAAAAAAGGTAAGAGTGCTGCCATGAATGAAAGAAAGAATCGCTTGCATATGATGGTTTAAAGTCAACGTGTAACAGGTTTTTCTTGGCCTGAAAACGCTCATAAGTATGCTGAAAAAAATGTTTTTAGAATTGTTTCAAAATGTGCCTCGAAAGACTGCATTACCCTACCGTTTTGTTTTAAATCAGATTATGACATTGTTGAGCCGGCAATCAACAATAGAGGGCGCCAAAGGCGATCCATCGATGATACCTCTGCACCTCAAGTAACATTTAGAGCCTTCGGCGAAGACTATCAACTGGATCTGGTGCCAGCTCCTCAATTTTTTCGACCCGACCTTGAAATCGAGTATGTCGATGAGGAAGGACACGTTACCAAAGAATCTTTACACGTAGAAAACTGCTTTTATTACGGCCAGGTGACTTCCCACAATGAATCTACCGTGGCATTGTCTGTCTGTAATGGACTAATGGTATGTATACAAAAGTCTATAATTTGTTTTTACCAAATTCTGGTTACAAAATCACGATGTATAGTCAAACCAGTGAATGGGATTCAAAGGCACCCCACAATCTGGACAGCATGCATAGTTCATTTTAAGAAAGAACGAACAATTATACGGTACACGTCACATTAAATTGCTGCATGTCAAGACAAGACTTGTAATGTTTCAATAAACAAAAACAGGGCAAAACCTATTACACATAAATACTAGCACAGTTACATGCAGAAGAGTATGAAACAAAACTCCATGAAATGCATGTAAAAAAAATTTAAAAAGCACCTTTAAGATATAGTAATCTAAGACAAGCTACACAATGCATAAGCTACATGAAAACAGCTACATTAGTAACGATAACTAGAACCAAAAGTACCTGAAAGTTACATAAAGCAATAGAAATCTAAGAAAAGAATTTGATTTACTGAAATGGTTATAAACAGTAACATGGACGCATACGTTTAGCAATGAACGCTCTCACAAAAGGCCCTTTTTGCACTGTGTAAGAAATTTCTGTAGGGAAATAATCACAGGGAAACCAAGTCTACGAGTGCCCTAAATACGCCTGTCAATAAGTCGGTAAACTGGATGACTGCAACGATTCAAAAGTAATTCTACTTTAGTCTTAAAAAGCCACTGATAAATCTTGTCAACTTGATTTCATATTTTCAGATATTCCAAAACTTACTAATCCGTGTTCCAACACATTCGAAATACTCGTTAGTGTTTCGTAAATATCTCCTGCAGTGTAACCTTACAGTAAAAACAAATCTAAGTAGGAGCACTTGTTACATTACTCTTCGCATCGGTAATTTCTTGTTTATCAGTTCTTATTGGTGGTTCTCCCAATCTTTTTAAAAGAACTTCTAAAGTATATGTAGGTTTTTTAACTGCAGACCCATAGTTTTTATAGCGAACATATCTCATACGCCAGTGCAGAAGCTTAGGAAAGCCACTTAATCGTCAATACTATTTTGAATAAGTCATTGAGAATTTTTTAACTTAATTAAATTCGCTTTATATTCTCTACGTTCTTTCAAAATTTTAATATCTTACCAAATCATGGATGCATGTGATGCCCTCATCAGACATGTACTGGAACAGCGAAGACGCGTAATTAACAAATCATATCTTTCACTAGCAGAATGGATGAAATTGAAATAAACTTTACAAAGCCTTTACAGGGATTTTGTAGTTAATCGTTACTCTCTCAAGGGTAATATAGTGAAAAAGAAAGTCTTTTCTTTGATTGTGTAATTTTCTCTTCATTTGAATGACGTTCTCGGACAAACGTGGAGGAAGAAATTTGTACTTATAGTATGTAAAGCTAATCTTCCCGATGTTCATCATCAAACTAATGTAACGAACATAATGACAGATCGTCAGTTATGTTACAACTAATGGCAAAGTTATTCCTATCTTTAGCGTGGAATATTTGCTGACGACGATGATACGATTTACGTCACCCCTTTGACGAAAGAGCATGCTCAGGATTTTTCCAGACGCTACAAGAGAAACAGTGAAAATGTTCATTTGATATACAAACGAAACGTAGACGATGGGAGATATTGCGATGTTGAACGTAAGTTTTTGCCATTCTGCAATGGAACTGAGATTGTTGAATGGAATCTTTCCCTGTCAACCCAACGTCTAGACTTTGTTGAGCTGCATGACAGGAGGTAAATTGGTGCCACGTCCATAGGCAAAACATGTGTGATCGCCCACGGATATGATCCCTTGAATATTTTAGTACAATTGCATTACCATGCATGCACGACTTTCAACGTCAAATGGAGAGTGGAGGATGGGGGCAGAGGCAAAAGGTACCAATCTATTCTTTTTTTTCCTATTATCTTTTTACCGAATAACGATAACAGCTCCGATCTTTCACAGATCTTCCAGTGATGCGTTGTTATGTCATAAGAAAATTTTAAAATTGACCTTCCTCGCAAGACTTTGAGAACCGAATCCATGACAATGTATTTCTCATTTTCTATGTATGTTCCAATTAATGGAACATGCCCCCTTTTTTCTTTCCAAGTCAAAATGTGTTTGAAATTCTTTTATCAACGGTTTCTGAAGGAGCTAGTGAGGTTGCTATATTATCGAAAAACAGTTACAGCTAGTGTGCGTATGAGTTACTACATGCCTTGAATTCAGTACAGTTATTTGTGTACTATTTTGTTGAGCTGTAACAAATGTGTTTAATATTTGTTATTCGTTAGTTTCCTTTTAAAATGATGCTAAAACCTTGAAAAAGAATAACAGGTGTTTGAAACTCAATAGAGTCGTATTTGAACAAACCTATCATGCATATAGTGTGTGTAGATTCATCTGTGTGAATATTTAGTGAGCGATATCTTTGTGTGCTATTGCTGGGTTGCCATCCTCAATATATATGTTTTCTCACTAAGCTTTAACAGACATTTATCCCTTTCAGCCCCAGCATCATTTACGGCCTTTGATGAGCTCACTAGTGAGGAGGTGGAAGCTATGACCCACGCTTATGTCCCTCCTAAGTTCCTGGAGATGTGTGTCATTCTAGATAAAGATTTCATTTCTAAACGTACACCAGACCATATGGTTTACGCCTTGACACTCCTTAACATTGTAAGTAAAACTAAACAATCAAGTACATTGCAGGCGTTTTGTAGGACTTTCTAGTGTGATCGCATTACCAACCAAGAAATAAACTTAGACGTGATAGTGCACATCTGTTTTAAATAACCTTGCAGTGTAGACCAGTTTAAGCTCATCCAGCGATGTGCATTTTACAAAAAGATATCACGCAGTGACGGGAAATACAGTTAGTAAATAGCTCCACGCAAAATATTTACCACAGGGAGCAGCTACTGCTCGCTATGATGGTCATACAACGCCGGGACTGCCATAGGGTGAGTTGTCTGACGCTACGTAGATTATTAGCAGTGTTGTAGTACCCGTACTCAAGTCCCAGTTTCTGTCCCCTTAACCATGGACTAGGACTTCTACTCTTACCCACTGGCCCATTCTTCTTTCGACGGGTATCCATAACCGTACTCACGCTTTGACATACTTATGACTTGGTAACTGCATGTACCCGTGATGACTTGGTAACTATACTCAAGGTCTACACTTGTAGTTACATGAAGCCCGAATAGCCATAGTGACACACTATACAGTATCATGCATGACCATAAAACACACTAATCGATTACACTAAAATGACCACTGAGTGGTCAGTTCAGGAATTGGGATCAGATTTTGTAGTATCACCTAGTCTTCAACAATCCTTCTGCATTTCCTTTCGTAGGCTCTAGGAGAGTAAGGGATGAAGTTCAATTACAACAAAAAGTGCTGAAAGGGTATTGTTTATCCATGAAAAGATAATACTGATTTGTGAAAGTAGAGAGGAAGGTCTATATACTTTTGACTTGTGAGGAGCACAGTCTTACAGGGGAATTCCAGTCAAGAAACATGTCTTCTGACTTATTTATGCCACGTCACAAGCACAGAGATCATGGTCAATTACATCTTAGTGGCCGCGCCGTATATATGCATAGTGTTAGAAAATCCGTTGGGCGGGAAGTTTGAACGTATCATGTTGCCCATGAGAAGTTCATTTCAAAACGTCAAGAATATGAATGAAAATTGTTTGAAATGGCTTAAATAAGTTAGAAGACATGTTTCTTGACTGGAATTCCCCTTTAATGTCATTGAGCTTGTAATAGTGTATGCTAATGTTTGTAACTTTTATGTCTGTATTGTATTCGTAACCGTGTAATCACGTTACTACTATTTATTTATAATTTTTAATCAGTACCTACACTCCTATCCTTGATCTTGGTACACGTACAGGTATCTAAACCCATAATCGTACTTACGATATACTAATCGTAAATCATCATCATCACCATCATCATCATTACTCTCCTATCGTTTTATCATCATGTATTTCGAGGGAAACTAGCTTTGCGAGTGTTCCATATATTCAGTTTTGCCTATCTTCTAGGTGAACAGAAGATTTTCTGAGCCCAGCCTTGGAATTTTCTTCAAGATCTTCATAGTTCGCATAATTATGGTCGAATCTGACACACCAACGGTAAGTACACTCTGAAACATGGTTTATATGAAAATTAGATACACTGGTAATTCACTCACATACACACACACACACAGTTGAATTACCCTCGCTCCTACGTTAACAAATATTTCTTTGTCAACCTTTTCCTGTCAACCAAAAAAGTCACTCTTTAATTTTACAGCTTTCGAACTGGTCAAACTCTATAAAGATATAAATACAGTTTTCACTTAGTGTATTCACTAGTGTAGCTATATATTGTATTGTACACCCATGTAAGAACCGAAGCAATGAAAACAGTGGCACCCCATGGTAAAGCGACCTTGGTAGCAGATGCATCATGTCAGGTGGTGTAAGTGATAATGTGCAGATGCATGTGCAGGTGTGTGTGCACCTAAGGACTCTGTCTTGGCAGGTCGCAGCCGCTGGCGAGAACCTCGATCACGAGCAGCTCGTATGTGGAGTAGCTGCCCAAACATTCCGTCGCTGCGCAGAGCTCTCTCAAATGAAAATCCAGAGGCCGCCCCCTCTAACTACAATCCTACCACAACTTGTACTAATCGGAAAAAGGGGAATTTCAGTCACTTCCTTGCAGAGACTCTTCTCGAGTCCCGATAGCGAAATCAGTTCGAGTATGTGCTGAGTCTGGGTGTATGTGTTTGGGTGAGGATGCGTGTGTGCGTCCGTAACTGTTTTGTTTTTTTAGTTTTTCCAAAATACTTTAAAATAGATGAGCGATCAGCTTAGTTAACTTGGTAAGGCTGCACATAATGAAAAAATGTCTACGATGTATTAGTTGAACAGTAAACGGAATGATTTTTTTTTTGAAAAAAAAAACAATTTTGCTTCACGGGTCAGTATTGACATTGACGGGTCAGTATCTTGAATATTCATACTTCTCTCTACAATTCAACCAGCAATCTGAATCACTGATGAAAATAATATGCAGCTCAGCGCACTTCGGGAATACCTGAAATGATGGGTATCGAATGACCATGCAAAACGATCGCGATAAGATTTGCAACTCCGTGGATTGCCTACTTGTTCTAGTATTATTGCTTTGTTTACATTTAAGTTTTGATTTAAATTAGTGCTTGTTGGCGATGAGATAAGCAACTCCGTGGATTGGCCTGTTGTTTGTGTTTGTGGGCAGAGATTGATAAACTTTATCTTTGTTCAATTACTCAAAATGACGATTTTTCTATTTTAAGGTTGATGGCGCTAACTTTCACATTGATGCGAATGATGTACGTGGTACCTTAGCTTCTCTGCGTTCCTGGAGTCGAAGCGTAAACCCCTCTGGAGATGATGATCCAGACCATTGGGACAACCTTCTTACTTTCAGTGGGTAAGTCGCATTACCTATGCGAGCCAACACTACAAGTGAGAGTTGTTGGCTATATCTTAAATCAGCCTTCCTTTCCATGTGAAATGAACATGCTAAACATCAGTCAATTATGTCATTTCGTATAGTCTCCATTTACCTTGAGGATGAGTCTTCATTACACGTCCCAACACTAAAAGTAAAGCACATTACAATGACAAAAGTTGACATGACAAAAGTTGCATATAACGTGACGTAGAATGAAACAGGTATGAAATGTCGAAGAAGAGAAACTTATATGAGTAGCAGCAGAAAAAGACGCATTATGACAACATCTGAAGAAAGACACAAGTAATTTGTATAATTTCACAATTTACGCCCATCCTTATTTATTCAAGAATTGAGTTTATGGCAATACTGGAGAAAACAGCAAACAATCTGTCGTGTCTATTCTAGTAAAGACCTCATAGGTGAGACCTCAGGAAGTGGTCTGTTGGGTGTAGCCTACGTTGGTGGAACCTGTCTAGCCGAGCTCGGCATTTCTCTTAACGAGGATTTTGGACTGACCACAGGAATCGTTGCTTCACATGAAGTTGGACACACGTGAGTTTTTTTTTCCCTTTTTGGAGGGGGTGGTGGGGGGGGTTTCGGTGGGGACGCATAGCGGCACCTTTTTTGAATGCTATGCCAACGTGAGAACCTGCCTCGTTCAAGTCAGTTCAATAAGTTTGTGACCAGAGCATTATATACAGAGAAAATACGTGTAGCCAGGTGGTTGAAGGCAGATTTCCCTACCAACTGCAGGAGTTCTCCAATAAAACAGATTTTTTTTTTTTCACTGCAGACATTTCAAACCCCAAATGTCATGTAACTCAAGATATTGCTGTTTGAAGAAAGACTCCTCTGGTCGAAAAAAGATTTTCAATTACTTCAAGGATATTGCTGTGTAACAGTGTCCAATTATTTCAAAAAGGTTGCTGTTTTTCTTTGGAATTGAGGACCTCATTTAACATTTGAATTTGACACTAGTGGGAATGTAAATTGGGCATATTTGAAATTCTTTTGTAACATATTTTTTCAAATCAAGTTCACATCTCTCAAACTACTGCGATGTTCCTTCTAAAACAGTCAAGATTATGAAGAAATACAAATGATATTCGACATAATTGTGCCTGAGTGACATCACAAATTTACCATACTGAAATGTACCATTTGGAAGTACACGTGCCTTTAAAACCTCCGGAACGGAATATCATAAAGAGATATGGATCTTGCCAACAAAGAGAGAGAAAAATATTCTTAATTTTTGTGATGTATCAAATTTCCTCAGTGGCTAATCCTTTTAACCATTTCTGTTGGCCGGAAGAACCGAAGTGTAACTAACCCGTAGTAACGAGTCTCTAGGCGCGGTTGATGCTTTAGCATATCTTTTATTTGTCTTTTCCTTGGGTTCCAATGGGCTATCACTGACAACCTCACGACATGTATGGAGGCACTAAAGTACTTACGAGACGTTTCGATTTCCTGTTCGGTAAAAAGGAATACTATGCTGTACGATATGCTGTAAGAATACTATGCTGTACGATATGCTGTACGAATACTATGCTGTACGATATGCTGTACGATATGCTGTACGAATACTATGCTGTACGATATGCTGTACGAATACTATGCTGTACGATATGCTGTACGAATACCATGCTGTTTTACGATTATGTAATCGAACTGCTTCTTTTCACACAATGCCCTAAGATGTCACATTTTAACTTGCTTTGATGTCGTCATAGTCTTGCATAGCATAGTCTTGCATAGCATAGGCGAGCAGCAGTTTTGTGTATCTTAAAAGAACACTTTATTGTCGTCCAATGTCCAATGTGAGATTTCACTCACATTCGTAGTAAGAAAATCCTTATTAATGGTTGGGGGACATAGCACAAGAAAAGAAATTAGAAATAATTGTACAACTAAATTTAGCTAACAACTTCATGAAGTTATTGTGCACGTTTATCCTCAATTAATGCTGAGAACTGTTTTGTTTACTTTTTACCAATTTAGGTCTTCCCCATCAGAAACTGCATTTTTTACTCTTTTGCTAGGAATAAAATAGTAGAAACTCCAACGAAATGTTTAAACATGTTCTGAATAAAAACTTCTTAATTACACTCACTTAAACAATATCAGTGATACAGTAATCTACGTAAGCATGTTGAACATATTGATTAATAATGAAGTCCAAAGCAGAGGGGTTTCATAACACACGAGTTGTATGAAATAGACATTTCTTCTGAGCTCGCTACTAAGTCCATGGAATACCAAAAAGAGTTGTTCGCCTTCAATTATACTCACACATATTGTTAACGTTGTTTTACTACAACACAAAACTCCACCTGCTCTATTTTAAAGCTCTATCTAGGAATTTTAGGCATGATACATGGCAGAAGATATTTTACTTCAACTTTTTTAATAACATTGAAAAAGCATTATAATTAAGAAAATTATATTGCTTCAGCATTTGTAGACTTTCCTTAATTTCTTGAAAAAATGAATCAGCAATCAGAAACAGATTGGATAGTATAATGTCAATTCTCCTAACAAAAGTATCAACAAAGGAGTCCAATATGTATCCTGTCTTTGGACCTAGTCTACTTCTCGTATACAAATAATATTTGTAACTCCCAGGGTAAAGAACATTCATTTCGCCGACGAAAATACTATTAATGCGAAGCTTTCCAACGACTGAATCACTGCTATGCTCTCTGATGACTTTAATAAGGTCGTAACTTGACACGCTACGATCAGACCTTCGCTGGATATATAAAGAAGACTAAGCGTTAACTTTCCCAAGCATTAACCTAGTAAGTAATACCTCTGACTAATATATACTGACAGTGTCACCTGCACTAACTTTCTTGGGTAACTAATGAATGAGAGCTTAACTTCGAGTGACCAATTTGTTTTGAATTACGATTAAAAAAATCCAAATTTTTTCTAGTTATAGGTAGGACTGTAGACACCTTTTGCCCTTTCATTCAATGTGCTTTCAATCTTGAAAAAACCCTACTCGCACTACATTTGAATTATGGTATTACTGCAATTTCAAATTTGCTTTACTTGTCTGCTACAAACACTCTGTTCGTCGGTTGCAAAAATGATTAAAATAAATCAAGTATTCCAATATCAAATTGAAAATTCCCTTCATAATTACAGCAAAGTTTACTTTTTTTGGCTATTTTGTATCAGTCTAAAAAGTAAATTACCTTACGTAAACTAGACAACTTACTTGCTTTTTACTTGGAACCTTGTTCACTGACTCACAAACAAGACGGTGTAGATTTCTGGAATTTGCTGAGTTGCGTTATGAAAGATTTGTCCATACATTTTCACACATTTTTTTTTTATTTTTTTAAACAATAATCACAGCCTGTCATTAACTGGTTTATTGATAATGAGGTTAATATTAGGAAATATTAACAAAAATATTTCCGTTTCATTCTTATTTTTAATTCCCTTTTCAGTTACTTTTATTAGCAGTGTATAATTTATTTTCATTCTTAAATGGAATCTGACCAGAAAAGTTATATTTTAACTTATGCCTGATTCTACTTCATCCCACATCTTCACAAGGTTTTATTTCACACCCTTAATTCCTTGCATAATGATGCTTCCGATCATTTCATATGCTGTCTCGTTTTTCGTGTACGTTATTTGTATGAAAGTTTCGCTGGAACAAATAAGCTGCGACCTCTACTTACAGGTTTTCACAGCTTCTTCTTTGACTGTGCAAATTTCAAGAAAAAAGTAATTTAGGTGTGAAGATTCGATTGAAAATTAGAACTTAAATTTGAAAAACTTGAAATTTAACTTGAAATTATTAGGGGTGTGTCCTTTTTCCCTCTTCAGATTGACACTTCGACATGATCAAGACGAAGGTTGTGATCCAGGTTTCGTCATGGGATCTTCCATACGCAACGGGCAAAACATATTTAAATGGTCTGAATGTAGCAGTGTAAATCTCATGGTGTATCTCAGGTACGTAACCTAATATACCATTAGTGCGGGAAAAACTGGTGATACGGCCCCGGTGATAGAAAAATTGTTTTGATACTTAAATAGTCCACAACAAAGTGAAACCACTGTTAATTAACACTATAGAAAACGGTTTAATTTTTCGTCACCTACGTCCAAGGTTGAGAGATTCAAAGCATAGGTTGCATAAGTTTAGATTCGATTAGAAGAGTATCTTTCGTAAGAATTTGTAAACAGATGTTAGATCATTTACGATACACTAAAAATAAAAGACGTCGGGGAAATAACATAACCTGACCAACTACATTAGCGAATATTCGCTACTTAACGCGAAAGAAATGACAAATAATGAAATTCAATGTATCCTGCAAAGGTTGCTACCTCTGTTTATTCTGTTTGTAGTACTGTCCATTCTGCATGTTTGGACGACGCACCCAGTGGACTTCCGCTCTTTCCTCTGGAAACTACGAATCTACCTGGACAGACAACATCTTGGGAAGCGCAGTGCAATTTAATAGGTGCTAATTCAACGTGCGGCACAGTGAGTTAAATTCCTTTTGAGGTTGGAGTAAAAATAATAAAATCATGGTATTTTGCCGCTTTCCTAAAATGTGTTAAACAAATTTTCTTTGGTCTATTACCATCTCTTGACACTTCACCGCTGCTTACACTGATGTTGCCTGTTTGCTTTTCAACGCAGTATCGCGAAATTAATAACAGTAACAGTAAGGAATCAAGTGAACTTTACTTTCAGAATTTTCCTTAGGTTTATAGAGTCCATAATCATACTTTGTCTTTGATGGGTTCACAGAAAAGCGTTATTGTTGTGAAAAAAAACTCACTGTTGGATAGATTATCATGCATCTTGCACAATTCTAATCTGGAGAGAATCTACTAGCTGTAGATTCCTGATCATTATCATATTATTCCAGTTTGATATTCTGTACTATAATCAACATTGCCTAGTTGATTTGCCTCAATATGAAACGTCAGCATTTAGCACTCGTTTCACATATTGCAGCAAGATTGAGTTGCTAACGACAGGAACAATACAAATAAATTAATGTGAAGTGCAAATCTCTTGTAATAATTTTTAGCAATGTATCCCCCAGGCTGTGTATCTCTCAGTTGATTAGCTCACTTTAAGAGTTAGTAGTAACAAGAGAGTGGTTGGCAACTTAAGAAATTTCAGTTGCAATATGACTTTGACATAAGGCACTTTACGTTGCAGTTAGACTGTGGCCAATTGAAATGTTTGATGGGCAGCTCCTGTACCTATTATGGAAGCCATGCACTGGCGGAAGGGACAGCGTGCGGAAGAAACATGGTAAGAATAAGAGAATTTGTCGGGCATCTATCACTTCTCAATGAGTTGTTTTGATTAGGCTGTCGGAAAATATTTTTAAAACATGAAACTATAATACATCGTTTTAGACATTACTTTAGAAAACGCGGTATTCTCACAGACGAATATCAAATGTTTGTTTAGTATTTAGGGCAAAAATATCACTAATTAGCTGCATTACCTTAAACGTAATAAATATTATTACACTTCAAGGGTAACAACCTAACTACAACACGAGAACGAAGGATTAAGGTATGTTGAGATACTACATGAAACACTCGAATGACTAATTCATTCTAGCTTTCCATTAAAATTGTCCCAAAAAGGACAGTTGACATTGACTAATTCTTTCAGCCACCTTTTGTAATCTATTGTTTTACTGAAGATATGCTTAGAGGGAGAATGTGTGAATGAGTCATCAGTGCCTCTTCCAGTGGATGGAGGATGGTCAGAGTGGACTGAGACACCATGTTCGAGAACTTGTGGAGGAGGAATCATCATTAGAGAAAGAGTTTGTAACAATCCTTCCCCGGCCTTCGGTGGTTTGCCTTGCGAAGGAGAGGGATTCGAACCACGGATGTGCAACACTGACATCGTAAGAATAACTTTACTATTATCAATTGATGGAAGAATTAAATATTGAGTTCATTGCTGGTTAACGCATTCGGTAACTATTATAGCTAACAAATTAGTTCTTACAGGGAAAGAGAGCTGAGGAGAACTGGATGTGGCAGAATTTCATTCACACGAGCGTAGGAAGGGGTAGTGAAATGAAAAAGCTATTTCTGTATTAAGGTATTACTTGCTCATGATAATTGTAAACCTTGTGTCCTACTGCATCTTTAAAAGACGACAATTCTCATTTGAAGTGAAAATGTGGATGCCGATTTTGGTTTAATTCACCTTATGTAAAAAGTCACTGCACAGCTGTAATAAAGGAGAAGCATTTATACTAAAGCCCAGACTATAGAAGATTTAGAGTTTTATTTATCTAGGAATACCACTCAAACAAATACACTTGTCGTTAACCTTTTCAACAAACGTATTAAAGGTGGCAGACGTAAAAACGACATTTTAGAGTATTCGAACTGTATTTATCAACAAACATGCTGAAACGTAGCAACAAAATCCATCCAATTTTGACAATTTTACAGGCACATTCCTCTTAGTTTAAGTGCATCGTGAACAAACATTCGTTAGTATGCAATGCTGTGATGTCAACAGAAAGATTCGCATGATGTTGTGTTACTCTCCTTAACGTTTTTTTTTTTTTTTTGTTTAAGGAAAATTGAGACTTTAATACTCCTCGAGGGTACTATATTTTGAGGGCATGTATTTTCTTTTTTACAAATGATGGTATCACTCAGAAATGTGGGCGGCAGATGGTAAATAACTGAGACGCAAAAAGTATTTCCAAAGGATTTTCATTAAGAATTTCTCTCTGCAAGTAATGTTTGTGCACGACAAAATAATTCCATTTTCTTTACGTTCGATGCTCTTAGGAGTGCCAAGTGTCTCCAGATGACTATAGAAATGAACAATGTGCGGCAACAGCTAATGAGCCAGCTTCAGATGGTATGATATACGGATGGACTGAATACTTTCGTTCCTTCCTCGCATGTGAGTAATCAAACGTAAACTGTCTTGTATTTTGAGTTCATTTTTTACCTGTAAATTACAGTCTGGTGATCTTGACACTTAAATTAAAAGAATAAATCAAGTTACCTAGTAACCAGTTATCTCGCCTTTGCTGCTTTGATCAGTTTCTGACTACTGCCAAAATCCGTGCTTGAGGTCCGATAACCGTTTTTATTCTCGACGCCCGCCCGGACTTAACACAGACGGCACAGAATGTTGGAACTACAACATTGCAGACCAATCGAGATATCTTCGGTGTGCCCGGGGATACTGTTTGGTGAGAACTATGGGACGGGCATGTACAAGCAAAATAGAATTAAATTGTACTGTAAATTATTACAGTTACAATACAAATTTTATGTTAAGTAAATATACAGAATTGGGCAAACATTCTTTTAAAACCAATGCAAATTTGACACTTACCCCACCAGATTGTGCTAAAATGTGGAGTTCACAACATTGTCAGTTCACAAGACCAAAAAGATGGATTGCTGCAGAAATAACAAGTGTCTGTCAAATACTTTGCTATCTTGAACGTTAAAATGCAGTTACCGTCTTTATCATGTAGACATTTGGATGTGACGGAATAGAGGGCAGCAGTAGTGAATTCGACAGATGCAGTGTATGCAACGGA
The DNA here is from genome assembly GCA_021234535.1 of Stichopus chloronotus. Classification (NCBI taxonomy): domain Eukaryota; kingdom Metazoa; phylum Echinodermata; class Holothuroidea; order Aspidochirotida; family Stichopodidae; genus Stichopus; species Stichopus chloronotus. Next base: position 8,976,666 of record CM037848.1, on the reverse strand, counting down.
GACGGATCATCTTGCACATGTGTAAATGGGACTTTTAGTGAAGGAGATACTACGCGTGAGTATAGGCGTAAAGTATTATTAGTAAATACAAACAAGTCAAATGGTATATATTCGGCCCAGTGTCACTGTAATTAAAAAAGGTCGTTGTTACTACCCCATGTTGACATTGCTACGCCACTGTCAACTATATATACTATGTATAAATATGACAGTCTGACAGAGACACACAACACAAGAACTCCGTTTGCCCTGATTTCTGTACCCAGGAATTTGTACATGTCATTGGATTAAACATAATACACTGTCAGTGGTAGATAGTAGTAGGCTATTGGTTCTGTAACACACTAAGTAGCATACACAGCTAAGAAATACAAAATAAAATATGCTCATGACCAGCAAGTAATTGTTGAGTGTAACGTTAAAAACAGCCCATCTGTCCAGAATTATGTATTTCAATTGATTAATCTAATGAAAAAGTTACTTTAACCTTTATGTAATATACCCCATATGTTAATGCATTTTACTCCTCTGAGAAATGAACACTATGTTATAGTGTTTAAAGAAATATCATAAACTGTCCTGAAAATTTGCTATAATTTCCTAAATTTTACACAGTTAATAATGATAATGCTCGTAAGTGTAATACCGATGACCGACTCAGGTCTTGGATAGGTCCTACCAATACCCACTGAATAATGGACTGTAACAATAACTGAGGGCGTTATTCCTCTGACGATATGTGTACGATCAAATGGTAGTGTGGTAGTTACATTGTCCTACTTATTGTGACAATACCACAGATAAAAAGCCGTCAATTAATAATAATTTGCTTGATTTTCTTCAATACACATGTTTGGCCCTTTGACATGACACTTAATACCCCTTACCTCAGGAAAGCCTAGACACTTGGATTGAAACTCCTGAACTATTTTACGACAGCGATGTTTAATTGACCATGTGGATCGTCACAAAATAGTTTCGGCACATAGTGTCTCCCAATATTTAAGTTCATACAGGTGTGTGTTTTTGACTTACAGCAATACGTTCAGCCTAACCAACTAATGGTAAAGCAATTCATAACGTACAAATAAAGTGAAGGTGAAACCGCCCCACTTGTTAGAACAAATTTGTATTCACGAACTTATGGGGTTTAAAGAGGAACATCCCTCTGTCAATGTAGTAGAACTGAAAATAAAACCAGTGCCACAAGGAAGAACCACAGTCTTGACCACTGCTTAAAATGACGTCATATAGATATGCTCACGTGTAGTAAATTGGATCTTGGCAAGTTTATCGCCAGAACAGCTACTGTAGCGCTTTTGTCTTATCCGGGTTTCGCTTTAAACATACATTTAACCCTTTGGAGTAAGAAAGTGAATATGTCTAAATTGCAAATTACTAAGTCAAACATTACTATGTGCGATTGAGCTTGAAATCTTTTTTATTCCATTTCTTATCTGATAGTGACAATAAAAGATTGACTTTTTCTTTGTAGTGCTTTTTAGTATAACTTGCTGCTTTCATTGAACGTAACATTTTTCTGTATAAAAAACAGAATTTAACAATTGGCACGAAATCCCAAGCAGAGCAACTTCCATCCTAATTACTAATAATGATGTAGCTCGGGGGAACCACGTTGGTAAGTGAAAAACAGAAAACCTTTCCCTGTCAATGACACAGTTGCAGTTTTGAAATGCTTATAGTATAAGCTTTGATACTAAGAAAATAGTATGTATTCCATGTTAATGTATGTATGCGGCAGCATGCGCTGTCGGTAATTGTAAGACATGAACATTATTTGCCTGAGGTGATTATTGCCCTTTTGTATTTAATTACAATTGGTATGCAAAAGTAATCAAGACTTTCACAAAATGTTTGGCAACAAAATGTAAAACCACCGTGACGGTATTATAAGTTCAAGCGGAAACTTAGAGATGGTTCTCTTTTGAAAACAGAATGAGGTCATGCGCTTTTTAACTTGTAACTACAGTAGGCACTGTTCAGTCATACTATTTGTATTTAACATAGTGGCATGTTGAGCTACGTTATCTGAAATATTATATCTTTGAACTGTTTTTTTAGCCATAACAGGTATATCATCGGCAGTAGCATACTTTCGTGGATCTGGTTCGAACCGTGATTCTGATACAAGAGCCTCACTGAGAGGTTTCATCATTCTTCATGATCACAGCAGCACCAGCGAGAGTTTTAGAAGTACTGGCCCAACACCAGAATCTTTACTTCTAGAGGTTTACCTAAGTGCTTCGGTAGAAAATTTGATATCCTATACATATTGTATGCCAAATGCTGGAAGTTCATACTTGTAAGTAGCATAACTCTGTTTCATTCAACGAATAATAAATTGCAGTTGACAACATCTGGTTGTAAATAGTGCAATGGTTATATTATTTGTCAATAGTTACGTCTAGCATGAAGTACCTACTTTCTTTTTTATAAATGCTACAAACTGGCTATATGTATTTCGCTAGTATCTACATGCCAAGAATATGATGGCTAAAACCTTTTAGATGGCAAAACGTAAACAAATTTTAAACATTTCGATCTATGTTTTAACGGGTCATGCCCATTCGGTATACGTTCTACTTCACAAAACACATGAATACATCATTGAGAATACACTGTAGTTAAAATGCCCAAGTCAGTTGGGTTTCGGAAACTAATTCAAACTTGTGAGTATAATTATTGTCTCGTTTGCCATTATTCCATAACAGTTGGGATATTTCCGACTACGGAGACTGCTCTGAAACCTGTAATGGCACTAAAGTAAGATCTGTCACTTGTGTTGAGGTAAACAACGGCAGCACTTCAGTAGTAGATGATAGTCTCTGTGTCACAAACCTTGGCACTAAACCGGATACCGTCACGGATTGCAACGTTGATGTTTGTCCGTTTTGGGTTGCGGGAGACTTCGAAAACGTAAGAAAAGACTCAGTTTGCTTTAAAAATTATGACATAGTCTTTCAAAACCTACCTAATGAAAGAAAATGGTAAGGTAAACCTGTCCATAACACAACTTTTACTTAATCTCACCTTATTATTAATTTGACTTTTGTCAATATTTGTCATTATGTTTCTTTCATTGATAAGTAATAACATTAGTCTCACAAAAATTTCTACGCGTAGAGTGTAACAATCTTTTGATGTTTTAAACGGGGAGAGAGCTACAGAAAATTTGAATAAAGTTTATCAATGCATGAGGCAGTAGTACTGTCACTGCCTTTGATTGAGTCGGTGGTGTTTACAGCTCATGTTGGGGAATATGCTGTGGACATGGGAAAGAGTTGAATGTCAGAATGAAAATAGTGAGTTCGCTGACATAAATTGTCTCGCTGAGAGACCGTTACAACAACGTATTGAACGGAATTATTCTGATAGGTGGATTGCTTAACAGACCTATACGTTTTGTACGTGCCTTTTCCTACTTTAGAATATACAATGTTGTTCGCTCAAATGTCATCATTGCTAATCTGAACCCTGCAGGTAAACATAGATGAACTTTGAGCAAACAAGAATCTATGTTCAAGGGTAGAAAGAGGTGACTGTAAAACACAGACTCGTGAATGTTATGTGTGGGACGTCAACATCAAAGAACATAAAAAATACAAATTTAAGTTTTCTGTCCACTGACGCATTTTCTGACTGAATTTGCCCTAAACCGTAGATAATTTCTAACTTCAGATTTGTTGAGGAGATATGCGTTTACCAAATTTGGAAGAAAAAAGTGAAGAAACAGGTATCATAAGATGAATATCACAACTACCTAATATCCTCCTTTAACATGTTTTGCAAGTGTTTTCCTGCTGTTCAAATTTACAGAACATTTCTTGCATGTTAGGTCAACTGGTGGCTTGTTTCCGTGGAAGTATCAGCGTAATTTTGATCATGGAGAGAGTTGTTCTCCAGCTGTTTTATATCATTAATGGTACCTAAGAAGTTTCCAAACAAAGTATACACCTCATTCCTTATACGAACTAACATCTATGATTTCTATCTGTTGTGCAGTCTAACATACTTTCTACCATTTCCATTTTGTTTGATCTATTCCTCAGTGCACTGCCATCTGCGGGAATGGAACACAAACGAGAAACGTATCCTGTAGGACGAGTTCTGAGATCGCCGATGACAATCTTTGCGATCCTTCACTTAAACCACCGACAGAACAAAATTGCACCTTGGGAAGCTGCCGATGGGTCGTGGGCGAATTTGGTGAGTGTTCGGTGACATGCGGCAACGGCACCCAGATCAGAAATGTTTCATGCGAGAATGACCTTCAGATTGTGAGTGATGATAATTGTGAAGAGCCAAAACCAGACAGAGAGAGACGTTGTGATTCAGGTGACTGTTTTCCACACTGGAGGGTTGGATCCTATAGCCCGGTGAGTGACAGTTAAAATTGTAAAAGGTATGCAAATTAAAAACTGGATTAACTGATATCAGAGTTAGTCTATTTTTTGTCTTCCAGCAAAACATTTCATGTAAATAATGTACATGAAGTACTAGAAAAAAGTTAAAGGCTAATGACACACAAAAATACACAAATACCTGATAGGAAAACATCATCATTAAAGAACAACGAATAAGAAATAAGGCGTATATCAAGAACCTCAAAAAAGTGGGACCAGAAGTTCTGTCATTCGGTCTCGATTGGAGAGGTAGAATGGTTCAAGCGGAGAAAATGAACAATTTCGAAATTTTAAGGCACCGTTGAGAAATCTTGTGATGGTGAAGAGACAACTCTTATTCTGCATTTGATGTACCGGGAATGCCATGTCTCGTAACTCATTAACAGTTGTTAAAATTGTACTCATAGCATTTTCGATCATTATACCAAAGGACGCGAATTTCTTCAAAACAATTTTCAGACTAAATATGATATTAGCAATATTTAAGAGCATTTAATGGCCCGATGAAATATAGTTCCCAGTAGTCTTGTATTTACGAGACTTTTGTATAGTGTTTTTCATACATTTATGCCTTTTCAACATTTAGTGTTTACCTAACTGTGGGAAGAGAGTGTATTCGAGGGAGGTAACCTGTTGGGTCGGAATTACAGAGATTAGCAGAGATGAATGTGATGCCAGCACTAGACCATCAGAAGAAGACGAATGCATATCAACGGCTTGCCCAAGAGGTGTGTCTGTTGTCATTATTCCCTTTTTTTTCTATTTCACCAAAAATTATCATTTTCAGAAAACAATTGCGGTATTTTAAGCAATCATATTTTGTCTTATTTATTTAGCGTGCATCTACTGCAACACTTTAAATTCTTCTTTGCAGCATGTGATGTAGTTTTCCTTGCAACCGACGCTAAACGTTCGGGTACGTTTACCACTCCAAGATTTCCAAGGAGGTATCCAAGACGGTCCAAATGCTCTACCTGGATATTCGCCGAGGAAGGCAAAAGTATCGAAATCATCTTTCGGAGGTTTTTACTTCAAGCAAATCAAAGACGTGGGTGCAAATACGATTATCTATTGGTAAGTGTATGTAAGGATCCACAGGCGCACATGGGCGACATATGTACTGACAGACTGATAGTATTGACATTGCTTACCCTGCTTTCAAATTATCATCACCATTACTACTAAGAATGATATCATGGAAAACTGAAATAATTTCAGAGAAAAAAATCTTATTAACAAAAAAAGCCAAAAAAGGACTAAGAAGGTTTGTCACAAGTTCAGATGAAACTCAAAAGGGTCATTACAGATGAGAAACGAAACTATAGGCAAAAAACTTGAGCGCAATTTTTCTGGTAATAATATGAAGAAAGCTTGGGAAGAATTTACATACACTGTTTACCTAAATTATGTAAAGTAAGAACTCCTTAAATTTTACATATAATTAATGTAAACAGTATTCGTAAATTCTACATAATTTTGGTAAATTTTACTACATTTTAGTAAAATAGTTATATACACAATGTAAGACTTACATTAACTGTGTGTAAAATTTTACCTAAAAGTTATGGAGTTCTTATTTTGCCGTTACGTTTTGTGAGTGTACGTCGCACGTAATTGCTTTCTTATGCCTGCATTATGAAGACACAATGGTTCTGTATGTATATTTATGACGTCAAGAGAGGAAGTCGCATGATATGTCTAAGTGTGTATCCTTTGTTTATTTAACCTCTATTTCAAGACCAATTCCATATGCTCCGAGGGTTTGTTTTGGAGGCACGTAATTTCTTTTTTACAAATATTGATATCATTCGCCAATGTACAATCCATTAAAAAGTAACTAAAAGATAATGTATATTGTAGGACTAATAAACAAAATACCAACATGGAACCTTGCGTCAGATATTTACATTATCACCAAAATTTGCCGTATCCCAACAATGGTAAGAGAGAGAAACTCAACTTCAACGGAATACCGTTAAAGGGTCCACTCTGTAACTGGTTCAGTGTGTCAAATGACATGTTTTTGTGCATTTCATAATCTACTTCGTAAATTTGCCTTGTTATTCTCTTTCTTTGAAAAGGTAAAAGATCTAATAGCTGGAAGTGAGGACCGATATTGTGGAAGGCGTGGTAGATTCAGGGTCACTCTCAAACACCAAGTATTGCTTTCCTTTCGATCAGATGTTCGAAGAAATTTCCGTGGATTCATCGCAACATTTGTAGTCTCTTAAACTCCTTTCAGCACTTTCTTAGAATTTAATTAAACGTAGTCATGTAAACTCGTAAAGCGAACTTTAGATAACCAAGAGTTGTTTTTTTTTTTTTTTGTAGTCATATATAGCGCATGATCATGAACCTCCTGTTTGTGTTATGTGAAATAAATTACCACGGGAACTCATATTTTCTTCATTTAGAAGTTAGGCGGTCTTTCTCAATTCTAATTCTGCAAGTCAATATATCCATACTTTTTATCATGCTTTGTCTCTTAGAGACACAAAAAGCTGCCTAAGAGATTTGATTTCCTTAATAGGTGCTAGCTCTCATTACTAATCAAGATACTGCTTGGCAAAATATCATGCTTCATTTCTTACCTCATGCGAAAAAAAATTGCTTTTCATTGAATCTAACATTTGCTACAGTTCCTTCGTGGATCGAATATCCAAACCTTGTTTTTTGTAGATTTTTTCCTTTTTAGATTCTGGTGTAGATGTATATGAAGCTGTTTTGTATTCTATTTTTCTGAAGGACTCTAAACGTTTAATATGACAAGCTCAGCTGAATGGAACGCTGATATTTTATCCACTCCCCCTCTGTAGACATGTAGGCTTTGATGCGATATTAAACATGTTATGTAAGCATTGTGGTGAATTTGTCACATTTACCATGTACCTGGGATATCGGCTCAACGAAAGTTACATCCAAAGTAAACAAACAGGGAGATGTGTGCAACGTCGTATAGTGTAACGACTTAGTTCCTTTCCTCGTGTGTATTCTATCTTTGTTGCCTGAATGAGATTTTCAACGTAATAATCATAAGTAAAACGAGGATCTCATTTCACCTGTTAAGACTATTTCGGAGTCCTCTAAAGAGATCATTCACTGCTTCAACCTTACCAACACTATGTCTTTTATATCTATTGGTCAAATCGAAGAAATCACGTCATATTTTTAATATGGGTTCTGTTGAAAATGATAATTCATCGTTTTGTAACTGTTACATCAAACCAGCGGTGACACGTTCGGACGTTGGTAGTTCCCAGTGACTGCAACTGTCACGTTAGGTGTTCGCAGTTGACACCAGTAGGACACAGCTGAGGCAAAATAATTTCCTTCATTTTGAAATGATTCAGCTTGAGGCAAACTTCACACTCTTAATTGTTGATCAACGAGCAGTTAGATTCTAGTACTAAATTACATCACATCACATGATACATCATAGAAGAGAGAGGATTACGTTTATTAATATACTTGAGCCTCGTCCATGTGGTTTTTCTACCTCCGATGAACAGTACAGTATTGTACAATGTTTCAACGAATGGTTACCAGCCAGAATGGAAAACAAGGCGATATCAATACACTGTTTCCACCAGAATATGCAAATCTTGGGGAGATGTAAGTGGACAGAAGACTGAAAGAAAAAAAAAATCAAAGTCAAACTCAAAATCTAAACTGACAATTTTTGAAACAGTTAATTATATAATCAAAATAGAAACAATTAGAAACAATTTAAACGAGCAAACCTAGAACTTTTACATCACAATTCATGATTCAACTGGGAATATGCAAATTTTGGAAGAACGTATAGTAGGGAATGTGGCGTAAGTAATTAAGATAAAGGGACAAAAGGAATATGTCTATTTCTTGTTAAATAACATGCTATAAAGGTGTCATGTAGTCTACTTTAATCTTGGTGCAGCAATTTCAAAGCGACTACATAAGCGTAAAAGAAAAGTTAAAAAAAAACAATTTACAGATTTTTGCACTACAACATGTGTCTGAACTTTGAAAACTGTCTTTCCATCATTGAGTCTATGTTTTTCAGACTGTAACAAACATCAGAATATTTTTCAGAAATGATTGGGCAGAGACTACAAATTCGAAATGCCACAGGTAAAAAGGTACGTAAAGTTTGTTAATAAGTTTACAGGATACAAGCTGTTTTACCTTTAATATACAGTTTTCCTGAGACGTTTTAAAAGTAACAAAACATTGTTTCCTATCAATCAAATGGTCTTGCATTATGAGTGTTAGAGAGTGAGCGTCATGCACATTGTTAGATAATTAATAACCTATTACTCTCTAATTAATGGCTGGTTTGAACTTATATGAACATTTGGTGTACTGTTGTAACAATCACTACACATGCATGTGAAAATTTGAATTGTCAATATTTCTTTCACAATATCAACCCCTGTCCATTTTTATTTTGTTTGTAATCGTAAGAATGAAATACGTCTTCGACAGTCACATCTTTTATATGGTGTTTTAATGGTCGCATATTGTCTCCACATGGCTTAAAATTTACATCCTGTGGTATTTATTTTTGTAGTTGCATGGTAATGGTGTGGTAATTATTGACTAATTCGTTACCATTTACAGACTAATCGACTTAGTTGCCACACGGCCTTTTGTAAGATCTGCCCATGGTCTAAGTACATAATCTGACTGGTTGCTATCTTAGCGTTCACTTATCAACAGTGTCAGACATTTACATATTTGGTGTGGGGTTGATATCCACCACAATATTTCAATAAGCAACAATGTGAGCCATATAAGCACTAGTTTCGAACACCCCTCTCCAATTTTCTCACTTCTTACCCCAACATACTCTACTTGCATATCTGCATTTACGGCAACGCAGTGCACTATTCTGAATTTTGATTGATCAATACGTGACATTAAATCACGTTTCTTATCAATTAACTCAATGTCTAGAGATTGGGAATGTCCACCTGTGTGTGGTACTACATTGACGAACGTGGCGGTATCTCACCTTCCGCCTTCAGTTCATAAACACCGTATAAATAATATTCATTATAGTTCTCTAATGATGCACCTTGATGAGACAAGACATCAAGTAGGTTTATTTTTGCAGATTTTGTCCATAGAAATTTGACTAGATCCCAATGAGGAAAGTGAATAATACTATGGTTCTTTAAACGAAAAAAACGTTAGTGGCTCGAACTGGTGTTAAGGTCAAACTGGTATTGCTCTAGGGTGTGAAAAGTTAGCACACAGTAACAATGACGAACACCGCAAAGTACAATCACAGTGAAACACAAACATCCTAACGCAAATGACAATCAAAGGGGGATAATACAAGTAAATTTGCCTGGAATTGAAAAACTACTGAAGAGAAGACTGACTGACAGGTAGTCATCATCCAGCACAGACATGTGACAGCTTCATGTGCAAATTTGGTAAAGATAGTTCAATTTTCCTTGTTTCCTCGAGGGGTTGTTTGTTTTGCCTTTCTTTTATTTTTGTCAAGAAAGTGGAATGTAAGCGGCGGTGTTCTTTCTCCCTCCCTCTGGTATGACGTAGTGGTGAATATCGTGTAAATTTAAGGGGATTTCCTAAATGAAGAATGGTGGATTGAAATGATGACGATTGTGTCTGAAGTACCACCCTAATCGGTAATAGTATTTCAACAATGCACGCAACTCAATGCCAAGGTATTTTATGCTTCGTCATCGTTGATTTGACTAAGGATAATGTTCCTTGGATCACCTCTTTCAAGATTTGCAAGGAAACCTAGGTCTCTAACACTCAAGTCATGGAACTTATATTGTCATAGTAGTTCTTACAGATTTCAAGTTAACAATAGTAATTATCTAAGATTTTTTCATTAAATCTTAGAGTCCCGCAAAGTTCATAATTTAATTCATGTTTATATATGACACATATATTAGATTGGAAAGCTAATAAAACATTGGAATAGTGAACAAAAAGGTGTAACATTTTCCAGTTTGTTTGGTATACTGATGCTATTTATTAACATTTAAATGTGATATTCTCTGGTCTACTAATTTGGAAATCTCATTTCTTTTGTCGGCTGTTCTTTACTTGTAAACATTACTTTATCAAAGAAAGAAATTTTTCAAAGTAATGTGTATGTAGCGCATGTAGCTGGTATATATCCAAGGAAACGTTCTTATTATACCATTTCAAGAACAAATAAACACCACAGATCATAAAGTGGGAGTAAAAATATTCAAACACCATCTCCCACAAAAAACATCAAGTACCAACCACTCTGATCAACAGAGAATTGCAGAGCTATTACTTGAAAGGTGGCATTAAAACTACATGTATAATGAAGGCAATACAGTGAAAGAGACTCTTTCAAGAAATGTGATTTTTTTCTCTCAATATGTACAGTATTGCATGCCTTAAAATACTTATCTGGTTGTAGGTCAGTTATGGACTTGGACTCGAGAATACTGGACTGGGACGTGGTCGAGTCCAACAGACTCGAATCCAGGCCCACAAGTTCAAGTCTGAAGCCCCAATTCCAAGTCCGAGTCCAGTATTATCCAGTCCCAAGTTCATAACTGAACAACAAATATAGCATTTTATGACATTTAACTTTTTAAATCATTGTTTACATTTTAATCACTACGTTTAACATGATACGGAAACTGACCAAACTAAATGGTGAATTCGCTAGCAAATCTGAAGTCTACAGCTGATTAATTAAAAGATTCTCTCAACAGAACCATTTACGTTTGTCCTTGACTCTCATTGCTCACATTTTCCGCATCAAGGCTGAATCTACATGAACTACATGAGTCACAGTAGGTCGACAGAGGCACGTAATTCCAGGCAGGGTTTTACCTGGACTCGAAGTCGGGTTCATCCGCCGAGTTCACTTTAAGCCCAAATGAAAATTGCATTGTGACTTTTGTCTAATATTCCACAATTGAGAAGCAGAGACTCATTACGTGTTACTACATCGACTACGTCACAAATCACAGAGATCGCGGTCAAATACATAATAATGGCCGCACCCTTCGTTTCTATGCATAGTGTTAGAAACTCTGTTGGGCGGGAAGTCAAGACGTCAAGAATATGAACGACAATGGTTTGAAATTGCTCAAGTAAGTCAGAAGACATGTTACTTGCCCGGGGAATTCCGCTTTAAGGGTTGGCGGTACAAATCTACACATCAAAGCGTCATTCGGAGCGATCTTCTTGTTAAAGAATTATCTGACTTTAATGACGTTACTAGGTGAACTTTATTGGATTCCAAATATCGAATGAAGGAAAGAAATACCTTTGAGCTAATTGCACAGCTTATCCTCACTCAATTGGTGTCTTTTAAAGAATTGGCATTAAAGTTAATTTTCCGTACTACCCTCTCCATCTAAATAACAGCTCCCTGTTTATACAATAACTCAACAACTTATCTCCCGTCTCCCCTGTCAGTAGCCAGTGGCAGACTGTAATTTAGCCCAGCAATATGAAGTTCTTCTGAACTATAACTATCACACGTCTAAGTCAACAAAACAAAACGCAGGGCGAACTAAAATGTGAAAGTGTGTATAGAGGTGTACGGAATTAGGACTTTCGCCTACTGCTATGGTCAGTTATGTAGCATAGAATTATACAGCTTCGGACCCATAGGAGAGCTGTGATCTGGTTGTGGCAACTATCATAAGTCATAGTCACACCGTCTGAGCCATATTCATGTCATTCTGTCAGGGCACTGCTAAACTAATTAAGTGAGATTCTTGGTATTTTTTAATGAGATTACTCGAAGCTTAGTTGCATATGCTCAGACTACCTGTCTTGTCAAACTCAGCTTGAGACACACTGATACAAGCAGTCAGCAACAAAATGGCAAAGAGAGTTTTGTTGATACAGCAAGTGGTGGGCTCTAGAATGATACACTTCAGGATATGATAAACCATTACTGCAAAAGGGATCTGTTTGTCCTGATATGCCTTATTTTCGTCCCAGTGCATGAAGAAAACCCTAGACCTCAAAATCTCTTGTCACAAAATGAGAATTTTTCAACTTTTGACCAAGTACAGTTAATCATTAGTCTGCAAGTAAAATGACCTCGACTCAGGACCTACTACTGTAGTTTAACTGTGAGCAAAGAAATATTCCTTTCGGTCTCTTTTTCGGTGGCAATCACCTCATCCAACCTATAACACTAGAAGTAGCAGCCAATGTGTCTACTAGATGGAATAACTGAAACCCATATTACTCATATGGGACCCAGGCTGTCGTTTAAACCCTGTACCCAACTTGGGACCCATCTGGTGCATCTGTATTATTGATATATGGGTTATACATTGGCAATATGTGCAGTGCTATCATTCTCAACAAACGATTTATTTATCAAGAAAAGTGTTTGCGTCAGTACATTTTCTTCTATTGCAAGCAAGACAAGCAAAACAAGATATTGCTCTGTGCATAAAGAACCTATTGCAAACTTGCGTGTGTTTATAGAAGGTTGAAAAGGTAAATGATTGAGGTGGGCCAAACAGTCATATATCAAAATTATTGCAATGTGATTTATGCGGATCAAAACCGATTTAATTATTTACTAACTTAAGCAACAACAATGATATTTGAATGAAAGCTATGTACACATGTCAGGCGTATAAGACTCACACAGTATGTGCAATAAACTAAACACTAGACTTTCAATTAAGCTGTAATTTAGGGGTAATTATATTTGACTCTATAAATGGGGAGGAAGTGACAAATGCAAATATGAATATTAATGATCATTCATGAGTTAGGTTTATACGCTGATTTCACACAGTGTAAAGTGTGTAACCTACTCAACAGGTGTTGTGTTAGGCCATACATGTACCCCCCCCCCACAAAAAAAAAACAAGTGTAGGACTGGGATTAAGTTGCACTCACTTTGTCCACAAAAGATCTGTAAACTTTTTAATCATAACATAGTGTTATTTCGTTTTTTCACACTCATACATGATAATCTAGAAAAGAAACAAAATCAGGAATGTAAACATTTAAAACAAAAGTGATAGGAATTTGCAATTTGTTGATCTGTTGAAGTGTAATTGTGTTAATTGAAGTCACTCTTCAGGATGAATATTTGTAATCACCAACAGAGTAGATATAATTATGAATCTCTTGAGACAACGGAAGTTACTTTTACCAACGTGCTATATTAATTAGAAATAGCTTGCATTAGTGTTTTACTGTCACATTTAAGGTGGCCTATTTACTTCCAGAATTTCTTTTATGTCAATTTTAAACACAAGTCTTGCTTTGTTACTTCAAAAGATTTTTTTACAAAAAACCGTTTCACGTTTACGTACGTATTAAAAGCCTTGAGTTATAGTTTTTGTGATCTCCCAAGATCAGTGCACTAGCATACATATCAGCCATTGTGACGCTTTCCAAAAACCACACTCCTGAATGGGGAAATCCCGCAATCAATAAAAGAAAGTTGTGCCAATTCAAGCGGCACACTTTTACGTATGAACAACAGAAAATTGTTATTTCAATTAAGTATTCCACCACACTGAAATCACTGAGGTGACATATTTTCACAAGTTTAGGTGTTAAATATACATGCCAGACAAGCGTGGTTTTGAACATTACCATAGAAATTCTATTGTCCCAAAAATATTTAGAAAAAGGTAACTCTCCGAAAAAATGCACGACGCAATTTAGAGTCGTGTGAAGCACGATCCATATCATTTGTATATCCTCTGTTGTGCGTGTTCTGCCGATGACGGACCACCTCTCTACAACTACATGATTGGCTCCTCAAAAAATGTACTTAAAATTCATCTTCTCAATTGCCGTGGTAGGATGCTCAATGGCTGAGGTAATTATTGGTTTATGTTTCATTACTTAAGTGTTAAAATGTTTTCCATATGTTAACCAGGACTCTAATGTTCATGCCAAGACGTTTGACATGGTATGGAGGGTGATTTGCAGATACCTAAGTAAGATCCAAGTAGTGATGTGTTAAGGGTTTGATATGGGTGGAGGTCAGACTTAGGTGAGTATTTTTCGTTGAGATGGGTCTACTGGAAGGTTGTGGAAAGTTTTACACTGACCTAATGCTGCAATCTATGGCCAGTAGAATGACAGGATATATTTCATTCGAACACTTTTCTTTTTGAAAATGAAACCAACTAAGCCTAGTCTTATAAAAGTGCATTTTTTCTTAATGCGTTGCATATTGGTCATTGCAAATAACTTTAATTGTTTTCACATGTTGACCTGTAACAATTTTAGCCCAATACAATTACTACAAATGATTATACCTTCCAGGTATCAGAACGGAATGTTTTGTTTGTTAGTTTTTCTGTTTTTCATACAAAGTAACCTGTTAACGAAAAAGAGAAAGAGGAAAGCTTAGCTTATACAATGCAGATCCACAATGCATATATACAAACCTTACATATATACAAGAACACAACAACCCCGACCACAATTTACCACTGTAACATGGCATTTTGTAATCTTGCCGTTGTGGCACATAGAATTTTTTCTTGTTTGGAGAAGTATGACTTCAAAGAGCAGTATCTGAGTTAGGGACAAGATATATTGTCATGAGACTTGAAAAGCAGCAGAAAATTATATTCTTTCATTAGTGAAACCCTTTAATTGTCAGTGAAATATGACTTTAAACTCCATGCCTACAATGAACAGCTTCATTGAAGAATTAAAATACGTGATTGTTCGACGATGATGTGATGCACACCTGATCACCTTCAGCACCTAAGTTATTTCTCTCTCCACTTCACTCTCTCCACCCACCTCTCTCTCACCCTCTGCACCCACTTCATTCTCTCTCTCCACCTCTCTCTCTCCACCTCTCTCTCTCTCTCTCTGAAGAAGAAGAAGAAGCAGACCACATTCCACCTAAGTTAGTACCACGAATCTCTGGATCGCATTAACTCTCCTTTGTTATTTTGTCGCTCGTCGAAATTTCCAATATCTCTCAATCAAAATCATTAATCCCTATTTGTTTCACTTGGAAGCCTGTCTTAAAGTTTATACGTATGTGGTTGTACACTACTTTTTGATGAAATTTTGAGACACCAGTTGGATTTTTTCATATCTCAGTCCAGCGTATGTTATGACATAAAAGGATGCCAAATATTGCAGGAGATTGTGCACACGGTTACGTGGTAATTGCAAAAATTCTCAATAAATCTTAAATGCCATTCGAATATGCCATATTTCAGTCTAGGAGCTCACCCATACCTCACATACCTATAGCTTTTATATGCTTTTACTGGCTAACAAAATCAGCATATAAATGCTCTGCGTTATAACACACCAGCAGGTTACGATTCTACCGCTTTTATCCTCCTGTGTTAAATCTTCAAGGTGGCTCACAACATACGTAATTATTGTCAATGCATTATATGTACTGTATTTTCGAACACCCAACCACCAAATGCGCTCTCGTAGGGTAGTAGGTTATGGTTGTGGGGCTTCGATTAGTGTATGCAGGACCTTAACCGTCGACCTTAATAAGAGTTTTTAAGGTTAACTTGCGCCAGCGATAAACGGGAATTAATAGGCATAAATATTCTAGGGAAGAGCAGTTTAAATTATTACCATATTTCCATTGAATGTCTTTCTAATGAATCGACAAATTATAGACATGAAATTTCTGTTTCGGGGATGGGTACATGCAGCCCAGCACACCTGGGAGGTGCCGTTTCCAGCCATCTGGAGGGTTTGTAAAGTTAAACAGTTTCTAGTACGTTTCACGCCAAGCGATTGTGGTCCTCCCCTTAGATAGACCTTCCGGTACGGAGGTTTCTGTCTACATTCTGCTCACCTTCTGCTTAACCGACAAAAGAATTTTTTTTTTCGAAATTTCGGCAGAGGGTTTTGGAACTCTCTCCTTGAGAGACCACTTTCGCGGAAATTCCCATATATGTATTCCCATTTTTCGTATATTGTTTCTTCTTTAATTTTAGACATAACATTTCCGTTTTAAGGCTGGGTACAGCCTACAACACTCAGGAAAATGTACTTTCCGGTCCATATTTTCTTTTGGCCCAAGCGCCAAATAATTATGGTGCTCCACTTAGAGAGTAATCCCGCAAGAAAATTAAAAAAAGATCTCTGCTCCTCCAAACCAACATTTGTAGGGCCCATTTTTACCCATATGCCTATGGGTACAGCAAGCAAATATTTGCAAAGTTCCCCCTCCCCCACCCACCCTTTTTATTATTAATTTTAGGAATTACAGACATGAGATCTCCATTTCGAGACTGTGTACCTACAGCGTAAAACACGCGGGAAGTGCCGTTTCCGGCAATGGGGGGCGGGGGGCGGTTGTAAAGTGAAAAAATTCTACGCTCCGCCAGAAAAAGTGGTGGCTCTCCGCTTAATTCCTGTAGTTACTCGGCCCCCACTCCCCCATTACTTTTTTTTTTTTTGCACGCCCGGACCGATAGTGTCCTTCAGAGTGAAGACTTCCCAAAACCCTTCCGTGATAAAATTCTGAAGCCCCTGCTGATAAGATATTCGTACTGTCTGAAACTGTAGCGGTGGCGTTTCTACCCAGCAATCAGGTATCATGCAAATGGTGAAAATATTTTAAACTTGTTTTTGTGCTCTTCTACTGTTAAAAATGATAGGCAATTCAAGACATCAATGGTCCAACCTCCGATTTTATACTGAAGAGGTCTTGGAAAATGTGAATGAGGAAGAACGTATTTTCTGTGGACTTTTAAAGGTAAATAGGGCGTTTGTTTTAGAGAAAACATCCATATTTATCAAACAAACGTTTGTGAATGCAGAATGATAGATTGTTCAAAATAAGGAAGGACAGTACCCTTTCTTTCAGATAGAAACTCACTTATTTGTTGCTCAACACGAATTTGTTCACCCAAACTTTTCAAAATTCAAATGATGCATCCGTTACTCATCACATGCATAATGATTTGAGGAGATGAAGCTTAGGCAGACGTTAATTGATGGGACTGAATGGTTTAATAATGACTAAAGCTATTTCTTTAGTATGTCATGTTGGTGTATTCTAAACGCCTTATTTTCCTTTAAGGCACAGAAGGCGTTTAGAACTTTACTTATACCACTGACGTCATTTTGCTAGAAAAACCATTATCGAAAATATTAGATGTTTCTGAATTTTGAAGAAACGTCAGTATAAGTTTTTTTTTTCTTTTTGTTTTTGTTTTCCAGAAAGTGAACACCTTTACGGTGCTTCTCTAGAAGAGTTTGTTGAAATGAAAAAGAATATATTTGTTTTTCTTTCACCCTACCCCAGAGAGCAAACGGTATAGGGAATTTCCAAGGCAAACCAGCAAGAGTGGTGAAATAAACGTTATGATTAACAAAGGAGGTCAATCGTAAATGTGTACAAACCACAATTCAATTGACAAATGTAGTTCA
Source organism: Stichopus chloronotus (assembly GCA_021234535.1). Classification (NCBI taxonomy): domain Eukaryota; kingdom Metazoa; phylum Echinodermata; class Holothuroidea; order Aspidochirotida; family Stichopodidae; genus Stichopus; species Stichopus chloronotus. The sequence continues at coordinate 8,958,862 of CM037848.1, read as the reverse complement.
TGAATGTCTGAATTATAAAAACGGCTGTTCGCATTTTAATCATAAGGCAAAAAAAGGTTTTTTTGTCTAGTAAAACGTTTTGGACTATTAACAATGTCTCTGGGTATATCAGAAGGATGGCTTTAACTCTATGGACATTATCGTTACTTAAAATTTTCACCAACTTAATATTGCTATTAGAATCATTATCGAAAATATTAGGAGTTTCTGAATTTTGAAGGAACGTCAATATACGTTTTCTGTTCTAGGGGGGTTCGAGAAAGTGAACACCCTTTCGGTGCTTTTCTAGAAGAGTTTGTTGAAATAAAAAAGAATATATTTGTTTTTCTTTCACCCCATCCCGGAGAGCAAACGGTATAGGGAATTTCCAAGGCAAACCAGCAGGAGTGATGAAATAAACGTTATGATTAACAAAGGAGGTCATGAATGTCTGAATTATAAAAACGGCTGTTCGCATTTTAATCATAAGGCAAAAAAAAGATTTTTTGTCTAGTAAAACCTCCTGAACTATTAACAATGTCTTTGGGTATATCAGAAGGATGGCTTTAACTCCATGGACATATCGTTATTTAAACTTTTCACCAACTTAATAGCGCTAGCCTATAGGACTATCGTATCGTAAAATTCATGGTTCCGGTTTCAGCTTGATTAGAAGGGCGCATTATCTCATAATCATTATCCATAATTCATCAGTATATGACTACATAAATGTGAATATAAGTGAACCGACCCTCAATGGCCAACTATATTCAACGAACGGAATGTCTTTAGTAGAAATGACAATTAGTGTGCTCATTTTGGGTAAAAATTGACTCACGTCTGCGCTTGCAAGTGCGTACTTTGCTGGTTGCCTATGTAATTCTGAACATATACCTATGTAATTCTGAACGGGTATAAGTAGGGTCATGTAAGCAGTGATTCTATGAATTGGCGATATTATTCTTCCTGAAAAAACTTCTCCATGAAGTTTTATTTTAGTATCTTTAGAATCCTACAGACGGAGATCACATTGCACAGGTTTGTTACACGTATAGTTGCTGGATGCCGTGCTCACGATTATGAGGATTTCTGCAGATATGAAATGCCTGTTACATTTTAGTAAACGACGTAGTATCAGGTAAAACATTATTGCGATTGTTCTTTATGTATTAATTTCAATTCTATCGTCAGTTACTTGTGAGAAGGAATTTGTTTTCGCTGTAATTTTGAGTAATGCAAAACCAAAATTATAGGTTTCTTGTCCATAACAAAACTCTGAGAGAGAAACGTACAAAAACTAAAATAAACTGTGGATCTTTAAGAGCAGCTATTTTACCACAGGTAGTAGCCGAACAAATGTGGAGGAATCATGTGGTTACATCATACAACTTCACGGTCCGGTTTCTACAAACTCAACAAGTTTAGGACAAATTTGGATACATATTTTTTGTTACATTTATTTTTTGTCTCTTCACGTAGGAAAAAAAACCATAGATTAGGGCTACTAAGCTATATTGCTTCAGATGTCATCACCTTTGTCCGCTGGGCAACAGCACAATTAAAAGATGGTTGGGGCGTTTTCAAGGCCTGATTAAGATATCTTCTTTATAAGTTTGTTGTCGCACCGTGATTCCTGTTGATTCCAAGTGACCACTGATCGGTTATTGGCATCAAAACGTTGAATTAACACCACCAACTTCTTACGTACACTGGCATATATACACTCCCACCCCATCCCCACCCCACTCCGCAACCCCCTGTTCATCTACATTTGTCCTTTGTTGGTGTTTCAAGGAAGAGAAAGAAGGGGTAAAGATCACGAGTCACAAAATCTGAAAGAGAATAATGCACTCATCGTCCAGATATTTAAATATAAAAATTGTCTCAACATTTTTTTGGCCCTAAGAAAATCAGACATTCAGAGAGCATAGCGTATCACATAAACCAATGGAAAGCATAGTAAAAATAAATATATATATATATATATATCAGCATTAAGATGGATTGTTGCTACTCTGAGTTTCACGTTTTTACACGATCATCAGGCAACTAACCGGGAGTTGAATGGTTCTTTACTTAAATATGGTAAACTACTCATGGAGGGTCCCTATGGTTGACTGGTTTTGTATACCAGCGTTTGCCATGGCGACATCTTGACACAATCTCTGACCTTTTGAACAAAAGGTTAGTTGCCTGATAATCGTTTAAAAACGTGAAACTCAGAGTAGCAACAATCCATCTTAGTGCTGATATAGCATAGCTCTTAGCCTAACGCTACATTGAGCACTATCTCTACCGGCAAAAGCCTTACATATCGTATATATATATCTATATATATATCTATATATATATATATCTATATATATATATCTATATATAGATATATATGTATATATATATATATGTATATATATATATGTATATATATATGTATATATATATACATATTGCATGTCATAGTTCAGGTAGGAGTATGACACCTGTTGCACCAGTTAACTTGGTTTGTCTTTACTTTGTTTGTCTGTAACAGCTTTCGATATATTTGTACCAGGGGTATTTCATCACGAGCGATCAAAGCGAAGCCTCAGTTCATCGTCAACGTCATCATTTGTAAAAACGATACAATTTGCTGCGTTTGGAGAAAATTTTCACATTGATTTGCTCCAGTCTAAAAGATTCTTTGATCCAGATTTAGAAGTGCACTGGATCAAAGATGATGACAAGGTAACGAGAAGGAAAATTAATGTATCGCCAGACTGTTTTTATCATGGATTCCTTCCAAGCCACAACTACTCCAGAGCCGCAATCAGCATGTGCGATGAAACAATGGTAGGTTACTTCTTCTCTTTTATTAACATAAGTGAAACATTTAATTCACTAATGAGCCCATTTTTTAAACATCTGTATTGTCAAACCAATACAATTATTTTCTTTCTAGTATGGCCACATCAATTACGGAGAAAATGGGATGTTTATAACACCGCTGACTAAGCATCACTCAGATGAATATTCGAGAAGGAAAAGAACCACCGGTCAAGCTCATGTGATATTCAAGAAGGCCGTTGACAATGGAGACTCATGTATTGTCAAACGTAAGTTCGAGCAAAGTATGTTATGGACACAATAAAATCACTGTTATGTAGATATACATAAACTTATTTTTTTTTTTAGTACAACGTAAACTACGCTACCTCATCCATCTGTATATATCATGCTTTGTAGTTCGAACATATGCCTACAGATCTCTCAAAACCATCTAAAATTTATTCTTCACCGTATTTACTATGAAAACTGGGAAGAAAGACAACATCAATATCAATATTATGCTTAGCACAATAACTTCTCCTTTATGGTGAGAGGGTATTGTGCTACAACCATACTAAATAGAAGCCTCTAAACGTTCCGTTTCTAGAATCTCACCATTCGTTATTGTGGTGTTGAGTTTGTCCCACTATTCATAATTTGTTGTCAAAACGTACCATTATCTAAAGTAAACCTACACTTATTTGCAGCTCCGCTTATCTTGGACAAGGCTCGAATATCTAATTTTGCTCAGCAGACTCTTGGAGACTACGCCCCAGAGAAGTTTCTTGAAGTTTTCCTGATACTGGATGCTGATTTTGTCACCAAGAGATCACCCGATGAGGAAACTTACGCCATGTCTTTAATGCATGTAGTAAGAAAAACCTGTTGTTCTTTGAGATGTTATTGACAACCTTTCCCAAGAGCATTGTTGTTATTGGCTGCATGTAGTTGATTACATTACTCAACGATCAGGATAATACAACTGTCTTAAAACAAAAATGCCCGTAAACTCAACTCAGAATACTGCAAACATTCTTACGTAGCTAAACTGTCACATATATTTACAAACAAAAAAACTGTGGAGAATATTCCAAGTATGTCACTTAACGCAGTAATCTGTCCAACTGAGAGTGTATCAATTATTGATTGTTTGTCATTATCAGAAACGGATTTTTCTTCACTGTAAACATGTTGCCGTCGGTTGGACGTCGGGTTTTGGTCCAATCGGTTGGATTAAGTTCGGGTATTTGTCAGAGGTAAATCAGACGTCGGACGGACGTCGGTCTAAGGAACATCCTTTCTCTGACAGGAAAACTACGGCGGATGGAAGTAAAAAAAGGATTGCAGTCTTGTTGCCGACGTCAAACGGACCTTAAATGAACATTAAACGGTCGGATGTTGCTCCAAACGACGTAAGATGGCCGTCGCTGGTGACGTCGATCGAACGTTAAACGTCTTTGCAAACAGCGATGCAGCAAACGTCGGACCAAAGTAGACGCCATCTTAAAACCGACGTCGAACTGATGGCAAAATGTTATGGGTTCCTGCCTAAGTTTGTCGAAACTTTACACACACTTTATTGACTCCAACGAAAGTAAATTTTTGTCAACACTCAGATTTCCAAATTCAGCTCGCAAATGTACTCGTTCTCTCTATTTCTGACCTCCTAATGTCTATTACAACGTCACTGACGCCCTCCGTCTGTGCTAAGATAGTGCCCACCTCACTAGTCTATAACGTCAATTGCTGGTCATGCCCCCCCCCCCCCCCTCCCCTCTACACTGAAACGTTGATTACACCTAAGGTGGATTTTTTGGACATTCACCGGTTGGTATTGCATTAAGCTTTGTTTTAATTATTTAACTATGCTACAGTCATTGTGGGAGTCAATCGTCACAGTCAATTGTCTGGGAAGGTATTTGTCAATCTTACGATCGAAGGCTCATAGTATATATGACCAAGGGAGACAGTAAACGTTAGGTACGGCTTGAAAACCAACTTGTTTTAAGCGTGGTGAAAGCCGGCGAGATTTTAAAGAGGGACATTATAAATAGCTTCCAGCTTTCTTTGAAAACGCGGTTAGGACCCACTTTACAGCACTGTATCACACTGTTAGCATGAGGGATGAGTATATTTCTACAATGCTCGTAGTACCTTCATTTTAGGAGCGCACTTTTCTTCACTTTCATTTGGCCGAGACTTAATTCTATAAACGATATTTAGTTCCGATATATTTACCATACGAGACTCACGTTACTTTCCCTTTTTGTGTTTCCACAGGTCAACAGACGATTTGCTGAACCCACTCTTGACGTCAGTTTAAAGCTGTTTATCGTTGGTATGGTCTTAGTGGACTCTGACAACCCAACGGTAACTTCATTGTCTCACTGGGTTGAATTAAATTCATGTTAAATCGTGTTGGTATACATAAGTGAATTGACTAAACTGAGACGAACGATGATACTCTTAGGCTCAAAATCTCACCCAGTCCTCTGTCCTTAATTGACAAATGAAGTGAAGCGTGAGGACACCTCCTCATGCGCCTTGTGCGCCTTTAATCATGTGTGTTAGTGTGTGTAACACTTGTGATAGGAATGACTAATATTACACTGGCCTACTGCACCTTGTTGACTGAATCATAATTTTACTTACAAGATTAGATATTTTTCCCCAAATTAACATTTCATTAGATATTGATCCTGTGATAGTCAATTATCACTTTCAGATGGGAAGAAAGAAGTTACGAGTTTAATAGGCAAATGCAGAAATTGAGTAAGTTTAAAAGTCATTGTAGAACAGAGGAATTGTAGAGAGAGGAAGGAGCAATAACAGCTGCCCGGTCACAACATTGACAGTTATGATGAACTTTCTTGTTGCTGTTCCTTTAATGAAAAGTGATACTGACGAAAAGATTATCAGTTTAGCAACAAAAGAATACAGCTGCTCACTGAGGTCCATCTTGGATGATTGTTTGCTTGTTTAACGACATATTGCTTCCTTTTGTAATTAAGTGTTACCTACTTTAATATGCCATCAGGTTTTCGGTAACTCCTTAAATATAGTAGCAGACCGCGAAATAACATTGCAGAGTCTACGATCGTGGAATGCTGATTCGAATCCTCAGGAGGGATAGCGTGGTTATACTTTCAGGGTGAGAAACCACACACTTAACAATGGTTTTATTGTGACATAAGTTTTAGTAGGCTCTTTTGTATAGTTTATTTTTTTAACTTTGACCTTTATAAACGAGCGCTCCATGCCGTTTCATATTCTAGCAGATCTTATTACCCTTAATACAAGCTCAAACAACTGATAATAAGGGTCAGTCAAATTATTGGCAGTTTCGACTTATGACAAATAGTTTCACTAAAGAATGGATGCGCGAATGAAAATGGAAGCTCTGCTTCATTTCTGCAGGAAGGATCTCACAGCTACAGGGCCAGGTACTGATCTTTTGGGGATAGCAAGTGCACTTGGTACATGCTTACCTGGAGAAGGTTCGAACTTTAATGAGGACAATGGCCTCTCAAGTGGACTCACAATAGCTCACGAGATTGGTCACACGTAAGTAATAAGTAAGCATTACGTAACAGCAAAAGAACATGCAATAGGTATGTCTCGGCCTCTCAGTTTTCCTCATGATTATGTTGACATGATATTTTTCTCATGATCACGGTTATAATACGTATTGTATATAACGGTATCACTGTTAAATACATATATATATAAGTATAAATAATTATATATAATATAGATACAAATATATTACATAAATGTATATGTATATATATATAAATTCAAATTCATATATGTATATAGATATAGATAGATATAGATATATATATAGATATAATTTGTAATGTATGATATAGGATTTGAATCATTATTATTTTTAATTAGTTTATGGTGTAAATCCAATGCAGTCCAAGGTTATTCAATGCTGGATCTGTGAATTATTCTAATGTTAATGTGTTAATTCACTGTCCAGTGTTGATTAATTGAATGGAATAACGAAATTTATTTAACACTTAAGTGTGGATATTATTTCCATACCACATTCAAATGCAACAATGGAATGGAGTGATTTCGACCTGAATATTTTTCAGTCCAAATTTTAAGAAGGGTCTTTTTGGTCTGTTACTTTTGTTGTAGTGGTAAGTTCAATCATCTCATGCCATATTTTACAGACTTACATTGTATCACGACGAGGACCTTGGATGCAGTAGTCCGTCTGGGTACATCATGTCCGCCGCGCTTTCTGCAAATGAAAATGCATATCGTTGGAGTACATGCAGTAAATCCGAACTGAAGCGATTCCTTCGGTAAGACATAGCTGATTATAATTGATTGACTAAACTTCCCGACAATTAAATTGATAACACAGAAGTCAGCGCAACACCCAAGATCTTGTACAAAGTTTGAGAAGAGCAGAACAAACTATGGATACCACTTAGAAGTAGTGCCAAGTTTTTTTATTACTTTATCTGAGATCAACACCACAGAACAAATCTTAAATACGAGATGATTAAGTTAATCTCAAAAAAGGGGAACTTAAGTCACACTAATTGTTCGCATCACGTGACAAAAGCTTTTAGTCCACTCTACCATTGTACTGTGTGGGAGCACTAAATCGTCATGTCTTGTCATTCCTTATGTCTCTATTTCAGGAGCAGTGAATCGTCCTGCATGGACAATATACCAGAAGGTATCGATGCACTTCCAGCTCTTGTACTTCCTGGTGAGATGTATGATCTGGACTACCAATGTCAGCTGGCTGTTGGTGGTCAAAGTTGCCTAGTAAATAACGAGGTGTGTTACGTAATGGATGGAAGACTGGTACTTGCATATAGGCCTACCGTGTATCATGGTTATCATGGAATGGTCTTCTGAACAAAGTAGTACTTTAAGCACTTGCATGTACTATTGTCCTGTTGCTCTGCTCGCATTTATGATGCACTTTGCACTCTATTGAAAAAAAATGGAAAAATTTTTTGCCCCAATATTGATTGAGCAGAAATGTATCTTGGGCAAACTGTAGTTATCCCTTAATGATCCCAGTATTTAATGTGGAAGAGAAGATGTCTATAATAGCAATTACCAGCAGTCAATCTACGTTTGAATTCTGCCATTCATATTTGCCAGTTTTCATTAATAAAAAAAATCCAAAGCTAGACAGAGTTTCTCATTTCTGCGTCGCTATGTAAATGTCGAGCGGTCGAGCGGTCCACTTCTTTAGAAGCTTAGCTTGCGCTTTTGTCAGCAGGACGGTCTCTTTCACACCCCAGATACAAATGATGTAAGTTAAAGTAGGCATATCACTATTCCTTGAATTGATTTTATTTCATACATCATGTTCCACTTTAAGTTGCTACAATAAATAAAATCAAACAAATCATTAGTTGGAAACTGGTGAATCCTTTAATAAATCAACTTTTATAAATACTTGACTTTAAGGCTAGAAGCATGTTTCGGCTAAAAGAGGATTTACTTCAGAGATGCTTGGCTATACATCCTTTGCATATAACAGCTATGCTTTGCTAACAGATATATCCATCCGAAAAGTCAGCTATCAGTTAACACATGAAGTATACGGAATCATACGAAATTATAGTGAAGTTTGTTGGTTTGTTGTTCAAGTGCCATGAGCATTCAGTAACCTATACAAGTAGTCAGCACCCTTCATTGAACACCAAAGACAATGTCAAAGGTGATGAATTATTGATTGTATGGTTGAATGCTCAAAGTAAAACTTTGAGATTTATATATAACATGATATCACGAAGAAGTGTCTACTGCACCAGTTGGATCTTTGTTTACAGGGTTCCACACCGTACGGGATCTAAATTTATCACCTTCTATTCAAACTATTCATTTATAAAGTCATAATTTATTACCAAGTATTCAAAGTAATGAGGAATGATACTACAGCGATAAGACTAAACTGAAAGTTATGTGCTTGATGAAAATTACAGTAATAGTTACAACAACATCACAAGGCACTTTCTTTTGCTAAAATGTTCGAGCTTCTACGAACACATAATTTAGCCATTCACATTAACTTTTCGAAGATCAGACATTAATAGATACTTTTTGGATATAAAATTACTTAATTATCTAGAATGTACTCACTGGTAATTACATGATTGGAGCTGAGACGAGGCATGTGACGTTAAGTTTCTTGCGTCTTTGTTGTTTTTTTTTTTTTTTCGTTGTTTAGGTAGATTGCATTAATCTTCGTTGTTCGATCTCCGGTTCAAGTTGTGTTGGTTCCTTTCGTGTGACGGCAGAGGGTACACCATGTGGTGGTGATGATATGGTAAGTGCACCATACATTTCAGGATGATAAAGACCATGAGTAGATGATATAACACATGTGAGGTAACGATGTAAATATACAGTGTGACGTTAAGCAAGGTCTCTACACTACATAACATCGCCCCTCAGACACTTTGTACTGATTAATTACTCAGCTAGAAAATTTCGGGCTGGAGTAACTAAAGGCACCACACTAGAAAAGCTTCCTACCTTTATCTGGTTCGAATTTTTCTTGTCTCGACTCATTTACATATTGTTGTTTATTTATCCTCGTTGTGCACTGTGTATAATTTTGCACATGAATTCCTTTATATAAATTTTCTATAAAAATGTTGGATGTCTTGTATGACAATCGAAATAAGCAACCAACAACAACTGTACTATCTGTAGTGCAAAAGTGTCCCAGTGGCGATGTTAACTATGCTGTCAGCCGACAAAATCTTTTGGATAAACCACAAAATCTTTGCAGATAAAGGCAGTATATATTCACTCCCTCCTCTTCCTTGCATAAGATATTCTTGGCTTTTCAGAGTTATGTTTTGTCAGAGACACATAATAAATAGCATATGTCCTTAACTTGTTTGAATTGTTAATGAAATGCATCTCGTTTTAAATAGTGGTTCCTGCGCTAAGCAAATTTTGCTCTTATATGAAATCAAATGCAAACCTAGTTCGTTGTTTGCAGATCGGGAACATAAAGTACACGTAAATCATTAAAACTTTGTTATACTTTCGACAATTCATATTTCGTTTGTACATTCCAATTGGTAACTTTATTAAACAGTGCCGAATGATACCAAAATTGTTTGAAAAATTTTCTGCAATATTGCCAACATTTTAAAAAGTAAATAAAATGTGCTTTCATATATATTTATACACACCCATGTGGAATGGCTTAAGTATGGTTGTACTTCCAATTGTGTCCTTTTGATGGTCTACTATCGCAAGAAATGAGAGTAATACAAAATACGCAAAACACTTTGAAACTGTTAAGAACGGGTTTTTTTTATTTCTTCAAAGCCTTGCAAATTTTGCAAGCGGAATCACTGGTGACTGATTGTCAGGAAGAAGTTGGTCTGAGTCTTCCGAAAATTCAAATATGACAAACGATGTCTCAGTGACATGAAAACAGTAGTGGACAGTAGAGCTTAAAGTTAGTTACAGAATGAACATTAGCCTCTTCTCAGTATAGATGTGAGCATAAAGGTCAACTGAAGTACACTACCTATGAGACTGATGATATCACGACAAATGCAACTCACAGATAAACTGAATGTGAACTAAAGGGTATGCAAGCTACTTAAATACTTTAATGAGTAAAGGAAAGCGAGCTTCATTGTTTTACTGAAACATAGCTCACGGAGAAAGTACATGACACTGCAGTTGGCATGGTAACTATAGCATTTAATCGAGAAAACCAAGTGGAGAAAGACTCAGTTTCTTTATCTATGATATTTGGTGTTAGTTAGATTGATTATTGGCACTAGTTATAGTTAGGGTATTTTTCCTTACGGTATCTGTATTCCGTAACCAGAACAAACTTTGCAAGTAATACGTAGAATATATTAAAAACTAGAATGATTTGGACATCTGTGAGTTACGAGGTCTATGAAGTCTTATTAAAAATCGGTTAAAAAAGTCTTGAAATCTAATTACTTTAGTGGAACATATTGGTATCTTTGAGAAAAGAGGCTAGAGTGGAAGGTTTAGATCCACGGGTACTGTATGCAATGTTTTTTTTTTTTTTCAAAATGTGCGTTATTGTTTAAATGTCAGTAATATATCTCGTAGTAAATTTCTTTTCAGTTCAAACTAATGTAGTAAACCAAAATGTAAAAGAGAGCGTGAAATCTTTACGTATATCTCGGCAAGAAGCCTATACACTACTCGATATAACCGCTAAGGGTGTAACTGCGTATACACGTAGCTCACGAACTTAGGTTATACATACTGGTTAAAAGTTTCTCATAATTAAATTCAGCTGGTTTTATTGATCACTGTTGGAGCAGCTGAGTGTGCCATTATTTCCTTTACTAAATTTTATGCCAATCTTTGTAAAGATGATGATGTTTTGGGTAATTTTAAAGCTGCGAGAACGACTCTGCCACCCGGTCGGGGAAACAGTATAAAACATGGGACACTTGGTTAATATTTAGAAAGGAGACAAAATACACAAAATAGTTCGAGACTGCATACAGTAGCGAGTCTAGTTTGTATTGCCAGGGCACTATGAACAAACGTTCTAATTAAGAAAAAGGAGGGTACAGTCCGTTCTGTCATACATTCTACTTTGGTCATAACAAAGCGACACAGTGGAAGATAGAAAGCTTTGTAGACTGGCGCAAAATGAAATAACACGCGAACCTATTAACTATCATCCATAAAAACACACTGCCGACGAAACTACAAATATATAAAAACATAATTTCATAGTCCAGCAAATGAAATATTTCAATTTCTTTGGGATTGTAGCTTTTTCAAGGGTTTCAATGTTTGCAAGATAATGGCAAAAAGGAAATGAACGGTAGTGTAACATACAAAGTTACAATTGCAGTATTTTTTTCCTGCAAGATATGCGTCGACGGTGAATGCATCGCATCCAATTCGGTGCCTCAGCCAGTTAATGGAGGGTGGTCAGAATGGGTCACTACCGAATGCTCCAGAACTTGCGACTGTGGTATCCAAATACGACAGAGATTATGCAATAATCCATCACCCGAGTGGGGTGGAACATTCTGTGAGGGAGAAGACAGAGAAATTACTTTATGTAACACCGACGTGGTAAGATGACCTTAAGTCACAGCATTGACATAAAAAATCGTTGTGAAAGGTGATCGAAAACTGACACACGTTGCTTTAGACTGTCCAAACTGTTCGAATGGTTCTTTTACTCTTCGGTATTTCAGATGTTTAGACTAAAAGATGTACGTTTCTAACATTTACCGACATTTAAAAATATGTTGGGACATTTATGTGCAAACTAATTATGTAATATAAAGCATAAACGACGGTGTGCAACACTTACATTCTGTCTGAAATATTGCACACCAGGAAACAAGTAAAGTTTCAAAGTATAAGCATTGGCTATACATACAGACATGTAAAACAGGTCACATGATCAGTTTAATTTGAAAAGGGACTCTGTGAATGGTTCGTATAGGCTAGTAAATAGAACTGATGTAACAATGAGAAGCCTTTGTTTCCAATTTCTTGAAACTAGTGACTTCAGTGCAAATTCATTCATTACCGTTATTTAAAAATCATTCCTCTCAAGTTTTCTAAGATCATTTCAAGATACAAGTAAGTGCTGAATTGCAATTTTCAATTTGTTATCGAGATTCAGCTTGATCAGTGAATGAAATCAACAAATTCAACTTCTAACAGATGTGATTAAGTTGCTAAAAGATCCATCTCTTCTACCGTTCTTCTTATAATCGTTGTTTGAACTTCAGCTTCCTATATTTTCTACTTTCATGCTTTAAAAAGTCGTGTGGAAATACTCCAAGTGATCATCGTAATGAACAATGTGCTGCAACTGATGACGTACCACTGGATGGTCAATTTATAATTGGTTGCCTTTGTTTCATTCTCGCCTTCCAGGTAAACGATTTATTTTCCTCTTTTTATAACGTTGTCATAGCAATGCCTTTTTAATTAAAATTGGGCAAGTCCAAACTATAAGTGATATTTCAGGAGTAGAAAAGGATCTGTAGCATTTTGATAATTCTACTAATAGTAGAAGCTACTACGTCGAACAAACGAGTCCCGTGAGATTTTCGTGCCAAAATTGATTTTTAGCTAACTTTGTCAATTTGGGGATGCTGAATCCAAAAACTTTGTTTCCATTTTTTCAACCATGTCTTCAAGCGTCATTTGAATTCCACAATGGCCGCCATAGCAAAATTGTGTCTTGCCACATATCTCATGTTGTAAGCACTGAAGAAGTCTCAAATTTGGGTCCAAAAGTATGCTAGTGATGCCGGATATTCTGATACATCTTATTCTAAAAATTGTGGATTTTGGCAGGTCACCATCTTGGAATTCAAAATGGCCGTTGTATTTGAACATATATTGACTCATATATCAAGTTAAAAGCACCATTATAGATTAAAACATGTGACGGTAGCAATGTTTATGGACTTGTCATACATTCTTTTAAAAACAAGTCTAGTGATGGTGGGTCACTCATATTGGCCGCCATTTTTAAATTCAACATTGCCGCAAGATTACATATGATATTTTAACACATTTTGGTGTCGTAAAAACGTTGAAAGGCAAATCAAGCATGTTACAATCCTCATGTTTGTATGCCAATTACCTTAGTGAACTGCTTATTGCTTACTGTAAGCAAGCCACCATGATGAAATATAAAATAGTTGCTATCGGAATTACTTAAAAGCAGTGCATATTGTTGAGACCCGTGACTGGAAAATCATGTGATTGTGATGTCACAAACAAAATGAAAGCCAAAGGACCTCCTTACAACAGTGTCTAACTGACTTGAAATGTAATGAAAAGTGTCCATGGTTTCAATTTCAAACATAGTTGCAATTTGTAGCTGGTTACTTTGATGAAAGGTTTTTTATATTTAGGTTTAACACTCATTTCTGCAAATTACCGTACGTGGTAAAAAACATTCCAAAGGACACCTTACCTTCAACATGCTTTTAGACGCTTTCAAAACACAATTAATGAAGATTAATTGCTTTAAGCCTAAAATATATTGCACTGACTTCATTGAAATCATGCTCACAGGCTGTCTTTGAATGAAGATCACTAATTTACAGAGACAGCCTTTCCACATATATGATTAGATCCCTATGTTCACTTTTTTGTCGTAGCTAGACACAACTTTAGTGACTCTGGGATCATTTTTCTTCTTTTTAAACGTAGACCAGTTTTATTGTCAAAACCCTTGTCATGCAAACGGTTTTGATATTGGCTCTTTGAGGCCACCTGGACAAAATGTGGATGGCACAGATCGTTGGGATTTCGAGTTAAGCGACTGGTCGAAACTTTACAAATGTGTTGAAGGATCGTGTACGGTGAGTGGGTTGCTTCGATTACACAGTGATTCCTACTGTACATTAGCAGAAATCCTTAGAAGGTGTTTGTTGATCAAGATATTTACGTTTGGACAATTGCATATGTCGTAATATGTAAATGTTGAATATCGATTTATTCCACTTTCTGTAGCCGTTTGTGTAGCAAGACCGGCAAGTTCGCAGAGTCAAACTAACCAGTAAAGAGCCGTGACGGGAGAAACGGTTTATTAGACTCTGAACTCCTTTATTACTGACTTCTGACTCCGTAATAACTGACAAAAATACAAATAAACACAATTGGAAAGTTCACTGAAAATACGATTCACAAATTGCACTATGACAAATTGCACTTGACATTATAACACATTGCACACATTTGACGCAATTAACTCACAGTCCATAAGTAGTTCCCATTACGCAGAATACAGTATATTAGATGAGAATACAGATGACTCGTAAAATGCGCAGAGGTGCACTCCCAGCTACATACAGTACAGTTATACGAAATAATGTAGGTCTAGTGAAGAAGTGCGAACACGTGCACCGCAAACGCATTTATAGTAAATATGGTTCAGTAGACTTCAATAAACGCAATTTGCATACTGAACGCACAGCCCATTTAACCCTTCAGGTGCTAACTTACACAGAATTCAGAACATCCATTCTGCTGAATACATAACCTTAACACAAAACAAACGAATCCCTTACATTCCACTACAGTGGCATTGTTTAGGAGATTATTAACTCATATTTTGGGATAGTACATATATACTCATAGTTTTTTATGTCTTGATGTATCCTGTTCCTACAAAAGCATGTTTAAATCTGTTGCGTTTACACAAATGGAACATGCCATATTTGTTACGTGTTGAACATCATATAAGGCTATACATAATGTTTAACATTTACATGCTCACAAGTGTTCATTGATGGAAATGTCAAAGATGTTAAACAATGTTTAAAATCCAAATTGGAGTTTTCATTCTAAATGGAATTATCGCCCCCTTAGGTGACTTAATGTAGTCAACATTGATTGGCACACTATATTAAGTCACGTAAGCCTGCTGTACACTGTACAGCAAAGCTGTCCATATTGTTTCATGTCTGCAATACTCTTTAATTTGGGAGATTACAGTTAAGATGAATCAACTCAATATGGGCAAAATCCATCAACTTATTCAGTCCAGAGAGTGAAGACATATAATCATGTCATCTTCCAACTAGTTTTGACCATAAACTCTAAACCTATTCCTATTCCAAAGCGTGGCCTCATGGGAAAATCAAACAAAAGTGGAAATTAAGTACATTTTAATTTAAAGGAGGGCGACTCATAATACTACCCACTGGAACAAGACGTTAAGCAATGCTATAGAGTGCGCTTAGTACAGATTTCCTCCTTACAATGGCTACTGAAACAAAGAGCCATAATTCAATAGATTCACCATCTAAAATTTCAAAATTCCTTTATTGAAAGATTATCAACTTTAGCTAACAAACCATGCACAGTTTGTTTTCTGCCATGATAACTGTTGTGACCTGATGTACATAATCCAAACTAGCCACTTGTGGATATTTTGTATGCAAGTAGTAGTGTATTGCAGTAGCTTTATGCTGCTGTGACGATCAACTGCGCTTCATGTAGTACTTGTAGAAAAGTCTGTACCTTTCAACACACGCAGCTGCTCTGAAAGTTTAAATCTGGCTTCAACTATGGCAGTGTTTCTCAACCTTGTTCCACGGACCCGGGGTCCGTGAAGCTTGTTTGGGTGTCCGCAAAAGGCAAAGGGGTCCGTGGGGACGGTAGAAAAAATAGCGATTCATATATTTATCGTTTCGCGAAAGCTAAAGTGCTTTGAAATATTCCGACGAAAAATAATAGGTGTAATTCAAAATTACAAATCATACGGCAACCCGTACTCCTAAAGCAGTAATCGTTCTCGTAGCTTGTCTAACTTTTCCTTGTCAAAGCAGCGGACAAAGTCCCCTTTGATTTACCACTGTAGAGCAGACTTAGTTTATATTTTTAAACATAGGCATATAGTGGTAATGTAGCTTTGCGAAAATTTATCTTTTTAATCCAATTTCCATTTAAATTTCTTACAATTTGAGTAAGAACATCGATTTCCCATAATTGCCTAAGTTGTAGCTCAATCGAAAGATTTCCTTTGCCGTCCATCCTTCCAAAACCATGGAACATCTTAAGGGGTCCGGGATGGAAAAAAAGTCGAGAATTTAGGAACTAGGGTAAACTCTCATATTCAAAGTTTACGTCTACATTTATTACATACGGTAACTGCTCAAATATGTGTATCTTAGAAAGTATCTTAAACAATGGTAGAAAATGACAAAATGTGAGCTTCAAATTCCAAACTCCAACTTTTGATGCTTGATGTATCAACTAACTAAAACACAAGTTTAACTGTTGACATAGCATCAAACAGTTTTTATTTGCACAATTTTTCCGTCAATTTTATGGATGATGACAGCAATTCGGATGCGATGGTGTATTTGGCAGTACCGTGACCTATGACAGTTGCCGAGTATGTAATGAGATTGGTTCGACCTGCACAGAAGTCAGTGGCTCTGTCAATACAGGAACCATGTCAGGTAATAAATTCTAGCTTTTAGGAAGAAAGAATGGAGTTTTGAGAGTAAAAAGGAGTTAGAAGTGGAGATGCTTACAACTTCGGCTTCAGTGTGGACGTATAGAAGTTGTTAAAGTTTAGCTAGTAAGTTTCCTCTTTGCTGATGTGGGATCATAAAAATGGGATTACAAACAATTATTGTGTAGTATGCTTTAAAATCTGAAATGTATGTATGGTGTGTTTATATCTGTTCCAATTGCTGGTAATTTAACTTTAAACATATTGCAAAACATTTCCCAACATGCTTCGTAAATTGAAATGTTAAGAAGCAGTTTTTAAAATATACTGAAACCTTCTTAGACAGTCAGTCACGCACCTACCCACGTAAATTTCTTTTACAAGAATGACTTTATTCCTGCTTTTAATTTATTTAAATGATAAAACATGCTAACATTAAAGTTATGTAAACCTATTGTAACATTCCTTAATACAAAATTTATGTGAAAGTAATCATAGAACAGAATTTTCAAAACATTAACCCACAATGATAGAAGTGCCCTGTTTTGTTCATCCTGTCAGTCTTTAATTCCATTGTCACTGTACCAACTGGAGCAGTATCTTTGGTTATAAGGAACGCGGACTTACAGAGTGGAAACCACATCGGTGACGTATCATTTAAATTATAGTAAAGTATCAACTTCAAACATGAAGCAAGTGTCAACACATAATAATTTATGTTATATTTATACCTACTTCCCATGATGACACAGATGGCAAACATAACAATAATATATCAAGTTTATATTATGTGCCTACATAGTAAATATATTGCTGTATGGGAAGTAAGTCAGACAGATATCCGTATTCGATATGGAAAGATTAGTGAATGTATTTGGAGATAGATGGATAGAGAGCTGAACAATTGAATACATGTTCAAATTGATTTTTTTTTAAATAAATGGACTGATGCCTAACATAGTACCTTATACATGGACGTATACGAGACGTGAGTGTCTGTGAGTATGAACACATGGTAGTACCATATCTTTTCTTACGTGATCTTCGTTATCGTACCTTACAGTCTTTCGTGTTCGCCTTCTTCATAAAAACACTTTTAGTGATTGAATGAATATAAGGTTTATCAAGACTCGACCGTGCATTAATAAATGTACGATCGGGGATAACACACGTTAATGCAAGCGATGCACGAGGACGCAGGAATTTTTATGCAAAAGGCGTAAAAAAGTGTGGGTTTGCACATAACCAATTTTTTTTGGAAAACAAACCCCATGTCCAGGTAAAAACGACTCACAACATGTCAACAATGTTCCAGGGAGATAGACAAAGTACTCTCATTTTTGTGTCCAAGATGGCAGACAACAAAAATAATCATTTCTAGGGTGGACAAGCCTCTGTCGATAGGTATTTATTGTATCCGCTGGTTACTTACCTCTTTAAATTGACTGTGTTTTATCTATAGGATAATTCATCAATTGATATGTACCTGTGTTTCTTAACTCGTACCAGTTGTGTGCCCCATATTCCGACTGATATGAAATCCGAGAAATGGTAAAAGAAAAAATGGAACCCTCAACCTATTTCTGCTGGCTTATAGTTATAGGTGATATGTATGAGAAATAAAAGTGGAAAGTGAAAGACCTTTTCGACTTTTTTTCTGCAGTGATTGGAAGCACTTTGGGCGATTTCTTTCGTGGAAGTGGTTCATCCCCTGCTACGAATGCTCGCGCTTGATATCAAACATTCACTATTATTCACAGCATTGACGATCTCCAGGAAGTGGAAACATTCATCAGTAAAGGTCCTACGACATTAGACCTCAATATTGAGATATATTTGACGTCTGCAATATCTGGAAGCATCACTTACGAATACTACATGCCCACTGACCATACCATGTATTTGTAAGTATTATAACTCGTTAGTCCTATCGTATACTTGTTAGATACAAAGAAGGCTAAAGTTGTAAAACCATTTTATCGCCGCAAGTATTAATGAACGCTATGTACGTATAACAACAAAACTGGCAGTGGCGCTACGACAGGGGTGGCATGGGGCAAGTGCCCAACCGCAATTTACCAAAAGTATGTTAACGCTTAGATAGTGTATGACCGCGACTTAAAGGATATTTTTGCACCGATGTTAAGATTCGTCCTAAAATTAACTAGCTGCTACCGGCGAATTAAATTAAATAGGGTTGAAATACTTTAAATAAAACAAATTCAGATTAATGATTTATGATTAATCGAGATACTGTAGATATGTACTCCCTATTTCAAGACTACGTAAATGGCAGTTTAAGACACCCGGATAGTGATATTTCCCACAATCTGGGGGCTTTATACAACCGAAAATGTCCTTGTACGCGTCAATAGTTGTTGGCGCTCTGCTTCGATTGTTTATGCAGGCGACCTTAAGAATTCCCTCGCACCGATCTTAAGATTCTTGAAAAATTTAAGAGGATGGTTCAACCACAAATGTAGCTTTGATATGTTGAAGAGTAAGTAAATTCTACCATTACATTGAAACTTCTATTCAATTCTTATGTGTGGTTCCTAAGATATGAGCAGTTGAAGTTGCTATGTTTGCTTAGCGAAAGTTAACTTGAAGCAAGCAAGAACGATGTCATCTCCCCACATTGATAAAGCATTGTATGTTTTCTTTAAAAATTACACCAAATTTCATACTTCAATATCTAGTGCAATCATACTGTGATTGTATGAGTGCTATGAGAGTTTTGTGACCTTAACATAACCAGCACTTACTCTGACCACCTATTGATTTCACGGTCAAACTAATAAATTCAATAATGAAGAAAACAAAAGATTCTTTTATCAACGTGTCACTTCTGCTTACTCTCAGTTCACATTTGGTAGTGAAGTTTGTAGCTTCTATTGATAATATCTCGATAACCACACATGGGAACTGAATGGAAGTTTTACCAGAATGATTAGATTACCTTACTTTTAAACATATCAAAGCTACGTTTGTGGCTAGACTTTCCCTATTAACGCACGGACTACGAATGAAATAGGTGGCAATAGTTGAGATAAGAGCAATCAAACTTATCACCATTTTTCTTAGATTGGTGTTTTTCTCATTAACTGGGAAATTGCAGACAAGAGATCTTTACTTCAAGGGTGGTTATATGGAGCTTAGAACGTCCGGGAGTGCCGTAGTTGGCCATCTGGAAAGTTTTTTAAGTCAAAATATAAGCTTGGCGCCAACCAATATTCAGGCAGCTTAGCGAGTTAATGTGGACACTGCGGACAAAAGCACCAAATTTATTTTGATAACTTCATAGGTCACCAGACATACATTTTGGAAGGGCTGCCAAAGTTTGAGCTTACGTTTAAGAAACTACAGGGCTTTTTTCAAAATGGCGGTGAAATGAAGAAATTTTTCACTTTTTTTCACTTAAAACACGTCGCTGGTTAAATGAGATGCATCTATTGCTAGGAGCGTACCGACTAATGAATATTCAAATATGCGAGGTACATTTCAAAGTGATGGCGCCCTTCAAAATGGCCGTCAATGTTTTTTTAATGGTTACTAATGTACATATCGTCTGAGTTATCAACTCTTGACTCCCTGTGCAGTTGAATTGAAATATGATGTACAACAAGGACCTCAGGAGCGAGGAAATAGGAGGCTCAGCCACACAATATTCCATGTGGGTTACACGTCCTGGTCTCATATGTCATCCCAGTTATACCCATCTGGTGCCCATCTAGGAATCAGATATTTTGTTTTGCTGTGATGTGTCCAAGACAATATTTCAGGAATGTGATGCAATTTCCCATGTCAGAAATAGATTTCACCAAGTTGGCACCTTACTCAGTGAAGATTTGTTGGCTTGAGGTCCTGTCCTTATGGTGTAAGTTCTGTTCTTCGGGTGGAGAGATATACTGCCTGTGGAATTTTTCAAAAAGTCCTGCTTCTTTTGGGTCTGCTACATTCACAGATGGAAAGAAGATTAAGCACTTTAGCCTATGAAAAAAAATCTGTTTTGTTCATGTACCTGGCATTGCTTAAAATCGATTATTGAAGCTCTTTTCCCATGATCTTCATATTCTTGGAAAACAGAGAGTGTTGGGCAGTGGTGGGAGAGGAGGGATAGGGCCTCCATATCACAGATTTAAATTGGCATCCATCTGGCAGAGATCTAGGTGATCGAATGCAAAAAGTACAGAGTAAGTGCTTTAAGGGCCTCTACGTCGAGACAAAAGATGATGGAAATTAGGGATTTCATTTTCATATTTAGGTTTGTATTCTAGTACTGAAATGTTGGACTCTTTTAAAGCGCGTCTTTTTTCAGTTTAAGTTGTGCTTCTCCATTCTGCATGAATCCAGCCACTTTGAGCTTAGTTTGAACAAGAGCATAGACTTGATCACTGTGTCTACTCCTAGTGGGATGGGATACTTTGAGAAACGAATTAATTGTACGCAATGAAGTAATGTAGTATTTGTAGGTGCAGTGTTCTACCCAACTTTTTCTAACTTAGTCACTCAAATGTATTCCACATTACCATAAATTTAAAGTATAATTATCTTTCATAAAGGAAATTGGGACGCTGACACAGTAACAGGATATTTCTTAAATAAATACAGGTGCATACGGCCTTTACAAGTAAGGAGAGCTACCTTGCAGCAAAAACATGGAATGCTGACCATGCCGCTATTGTCAACTTTTGACTTTTCAAATATATGCATTCCATGTTCCAACCACATCCTCTGTTCCGTTTTCTTTTCCTTTTCCTTGCCTGCTGTGTATGTATTTGTATGTAACTGCTTATTGGTGTATAACTCTTCTCTGCTCTGCTTACAACAACAGCTCACATGGCCCTTCTAGTTTTCAGGTAACGTGTGATATGTACCTGCTATAAACTTAGGCATACGTATATATACGTATTTAATGTTAGCATTGGTGTAAAACTGGAGTAAAGTACCATTAATGGACTTGAAACACGGGATACTCTGGTGCAAAACGAATTTCTCACGACTTCCTCAAGAAGCACTTGCATGCTGAGTAAAGAAATACGCCAACCTTAAAAATCCACGCAGCTCCTCTCACCAATTCAATAACATGTGTTAGGGATAAGGCAGACAGAGATCTTTAAGGTGTGGTGACTTTAGTCTAGATGTTCCTCTAGTTAATTTGGTTTTCAACATCAGTTGGACTTAGACTAAAATGCAAGCTAGGTAAGTTTTTCCCTTTTTAATGACGATATCACATCTAAATATTTTAAATTATTCATTCCTATATATCTCATTCTTGTGTTTGATTACTTATCACCTACTTATTCGTTGAAGTTTGAATTCCTTGAGAAACTTAGCAAAGAAGGGCGTAGACTTACGCTAGACCAGCGTTAGGTTAGGCTAATACATCCAAAAGAGATGATCTGTCTTGATTATACTCCAAAAGTTACTAAAAGTTAGTAAAATTACCTTCGCGGTGTTGTGAATCCAATGCCTTTGTCCAGAACAGAAGTAAATTGTTTCGCAAATTTCTTCGCATGAAGAAACTGTCACATAAAATGTGACTAGACCATATGATGCGGTCAAATTTATACAAGAGGAGGACACTAGAGCTCCGAAGTCATTACAAACGTTATTTCCATGTGAAAAGAAACATATCTTGAAAGCAAAAGAGCATATATTTATTCCCTTTTAGATTAAAGTGAATATCTTCACTTTCGATAACGTATAGAATAGACGTATGTGTTATTCCCCCTCGATCATTCTCCTCCCCTCCGGGACCTTGCCTTCACAATCAAACCACTCGCACCTCAAATTAATTTTGATGATTGTGACATGTAAACTGAGTCCCAAAGCACCTGTTCGGTACTCTGAACGACAGTTTTTTCTCCTACAATTCATATACATGAGTATAAATGTAGGCCATATTAAGAAACGCCCTCTATTAGTTATGGGTGTTGCACATTTTTGGCAGCCGGTCCAGTTTGGACAGGTACGCCCTAAGGAGGCTGCATATCTATTTGGTGGCTTTTGTCCAACGTGACCGCATTTTATGAAAATTGTCGATATGATGTCCGACTACAACTGATAGTGGGGAGCTTAGATAGTCCTGCCGGTGCGGTGCGCGCAACAGATCTTCACTCTCAGACCAAACTCCCCGGGAAAATCTTGGACACGCAACTGATATATGTATGTGTCCTCACTCCTATTATTACTGCCTTTCCCCGCCTCTAACAACCAGCGTGGCTTTTATTGAAAGAAAATCAAGGAATAAAAATGTTACTTCATTTATTTTGTTTCTTCACACATACAGGATACGTTTATAACAAGTAGATATGTACAAAGCAAATTGAGTATGCAATCTATGTATAGTACAGTCTTACTTTGCAACTAATGTGATCTTTCAAAGGCAATAATTAAATGCCCTCCAATTTCGAAGACATCTTACATATTTCTTGGTGATATGACAAATTATGTACATGGAAGTTGTTTCATGCAAGCATCAATTATGAAAGATTATACGTAAATCAATCAATGACGTAAATAGCCAACTGTATGATTCGACTGCCAGACCTCTCCATGATTCTAGCAGTATAATACTAACGTTACGTTATCATAAAAACATTAATATACACAAATTTACATAGTGAAATGCTGGAGAAAAGGTACAACAACAATTTCATAGGCAAATGACACTCTTACCATACCATACATAATATTCCCTTAATACAGTTGGAATGTTGGTGCCTTCGGTGACTGCTCTGTGACATGTGGAGTTGGAAGTCAGACGAGACCGATTACGTGTGATGCGGTGATACGTACAAAGCCAAACTGTGGTTGATGATTCGCAATTAAGTAATATTGGACCTAAGCCGTCTGTACACCAGCCCTTGTATTTTGGATGATTGCCCTAGCTGGGTCACTGGAGAATTTGGAAATGTAAGAATAATATGAAATTTGAGTTTTCAACTTTAAGCAATTTACGATGCATTATGAGATGCAGATATTTACCAGATTTTTAACTAATTGCACAATTACCTTTACCGAAATTAGGCCTGAAGTTACTATTCACTGGAAATTCGCTGTGAATAAACAGTGACTTTATTTTTTACATGCAAATCAGCTTCGCCGGCTACCGACTTCGCTTTATAGTTTTTGTGGTAACGTTTCAACTCTGGACATTTCCTAATTTGACATTAATCACCGAACACAGTCACGTAATTTTGCGGTTTGCTGTATGATGCTAGACGTCCATTTTTAGAATATTTATAAAGATAGATTTGTATTTACATTATGATGTCACTGAAATCGAATTCAGTGGATTAATTGGTCACCAAATGAATCTTTAACTATGGAAATCGGTTCTGATTAAGAAAGACATGCATGGAAAATTGAAATACACAATTTAACAAGCCAAACCAGCGACCGTTAGTTGGTGTTCAAAGGGAGGTTATCTACTCCCTCATAAATCATTGGATATTCAAATGAACATTATTGTATACACGAAGGAGGGCAACGACCTGCACTGATTTTTGGCGACCTGTAGTAGCGTTGATATACAGCCCTTCCGACCCTCACAAATATCGTAGAATTACCTTGCATCAGGTACGAATTTACCACTGTACCTCCTCCATCTACAGTATTTTTTATCGTTTTTGACATTGTTATGTATTAATTTCTTAATAAACAGTAACGGATCTTATTCTGATGTGACCGCCGCAAGGTTCCATCATAAGCCTAGTGCTATGTAGGGATACGTTAAATCTAAACCTATATGCTAGTAACTACTCATTTTTAAGGGCACATTTACCCCGAATGATAAGGGCACATTAATAAATATTTCTACCAAGTTACATACATTAAATTAATATGTTCATATTTTTATGATTAAAATGGTCGTTAGGTAATCGACTCATGATTCCCCCATGCTACTTATATCAAAACATTAAATAATTTAATAATCCATTGCTCTAGTAGAAATACTTATCCTACTATAATTTAAAATTATCTTCAACATTATCTAGTGTAATGCTGTATGTGGATCTGGACAACAAATCAGAACAGTCGAATGTAAGATGGGTCAACAAACTGTTGATGAATCTATGTGTGCTACTACGAAACCAGAAACAACAATGCCATGTGATGTAGGATCCTGTGAGTGGACCATACGTGACTTTGGGTCATGTACAGTGACATGTGGGGAAGGAACTATGACTGGGACTGTTTTATGTGCGAACGGTGGGGGTTCGGCTGATGTGGTAGGAAATGAGAACTGCTCAGGAGAAAAACCAGATGGAACACAAGCATGCAACGAAGAAGATTGCAAACAATGGGTAACAGGAGATTTTGGTGACGGTATGTTTGTACTGTCAAAATAAATATATAACTGCCAACCACAGTCTACTGTTCTTGCTGGATTTAAACTGGCTGCTGTGAATGATTGCGTACATTACCTTGTTTGACATGATAATAACTAAATGTCATTCTCCATACTATTGGGTTACTTTGCAGAAGTCACAATTAATGAGACATAGAATGCCTAAGGATCCTCGGCTGCATTTCATGTAATTGCCCATAGGCCAAAATGTGTGACTGGAAAGCACCTACTCTGAAAAAAGGGGGACAGAAAACAGGGGTTTAGTGGTCTCCATTTCATTATGATGATCTTACTTGAAATGAATTTAAAAAAAAAATGCTTAATGCTAAATTGATGTTCTTATCCGATAAGGCAATAGGGTAAAGACCATTACCGGTAACAATTTATTGATCGTTGCTGTCGTGCATGGTGAAACAGTCCCTCTTAAAAGCCTGTCACATGTTTATTCTCTGCTTCGTTACACATTACCACCTCGGAGTGGGTGGGATAATACACACTGCAGCCTTAACACCTGACACAGTTATTTAAGCAGGTTTCCGCTCAACTTTTTATAATTCATTATTTCTGAATTGTGGACAGACTGAATGCCAAAAGCACTTGAAGGGAGCTGATAAGGTGACAAGTTTGACCATATCCCACACCGCCTTTGATGTGGTGAGGTGTCTGTGTAGATTTTTTTTTAGATCAGTCACTGCATGTGATGCGATTGTTGGTATTATATTTCATGTCGATCAGTGGCAGAGAATGATTGATATACTATTTTTTCATAGGGTCAACTTCTTTACGATGTTACTGACTTCGTGCAGTATCATCAGTTCACTAGTTCTTACTACGGAGGGTTACATACATGGGTATGGAGCGTCGAGAGATTAATAATCGTTCCCTCATTCTTTCGCCCTTCTTACTTTAAAGCTGTAACTATATGCCCGAATGATTCACTTTTCAGTTTGTATCCTTTATTAATTTTTTTTTTCAACGATGTGCTTTATCAGATCCCACAGTTAATGTGAAAGACAGCGAGTCATACCTGTCCGAAAGTGTCCTTTATGAGGTCCATCCTCTCAAACGGCACATACATTGGGTCCATACTGTTCAAAGTGACCCATATCGGGTCAAAAGTGGCCTATAGACTACTGGCACGGATCGATATGGCAAGCAATAGCAACGAAAGCATCACAATACCCCTGATCAATTTTGATCTCACAAGAATATATACAATACTGCAATCGTTTAAAAAGAGGAAACGAACATAAACAGAGAAATACTTACTGTTCATATATCATTGCTAATTTTTTGGCAACTTCGAAACACATTAAATTGACGATATTGATAAAACAGTTATTACGATGTGTAATTGATATTTGGGCCGTAATTAACCCGTTTAATTATTTTTAGGTCAAATATCTTTCTCCATTATCTTGTATTTATGAGTTTACCAAGTGCCCTATTATATATTATGATTTGTCGAATCACTAGTGTTCTACAAACTGTGGGAAAGGAATTCAGTCGAGGGAGGTACGTTGTCGAGTCGGAGCTAGAGTGATTAGCCCAGAAGAATGTGATGCCAGCACTAGACCATCAGACGAGGAAGATTGTATTTCATCTACTTGCCCAAGGGGTGTGTATATTATTATGATTATTTTTCTTCCCCATTTTTAAATAATTAATCAATTTGCTGACTCTTTTGTGGTATACGTGTTTAATTAATTTAGCATGTATCTGTGACATCATAACTGCAACATATTATACGTCTTTGCAGCATGTGATGTTGTTTTCCTGGCAACCGACGGTAAACGTTCGGGTACGTGTTCCACTCCAAGATTTCCAAGGACATATCCAAGACGATCCAAATGCTCTACCTGGATATTCGCCGAGGAAGGCAAAAGTATCGAAATTATCTTTCGGGCGGTTTAAACTTCAAGCAAATCAAAGACGTGGGTGCAAGTACGATTATCTATTGGTGAGTGCGTGTCTGTAAGGATCCATGGGAGCACTGACAGACCAATAGACAGAGAGAATGAAGGAACAATGGGTGGATAACCTGATTTCTAAGCGCCCTCTTCAAATAGCTAGTAGCAAAAGTAATATGCCGATAGGAGTAGAGTATCTTCAGAATATCTCCACGTTAACAGTATAGACAGCCAGTGCTGTGAAGAATGAACTCAGTCAAGGAAGTAGCTAATATATGAACGATTACTTGAATAGGCGCCCAAAACGAAGCCGCTTGTCATACTAACGTTCTGAGACGCAGTAAAGTAAATGCACTGTACCATATGAATTGATTGCTTGGTCATTGGTCTGGTTTGTCAAAATAGACAAGTTTGTAAAATGAATAGTTTACTTCCTAAATTTTCTAACCTTGTTTTTTCTCTTTCTTTGGACAGGTAACAGATCTAATAACTGGACGGGAGAGGCGATATTGTGGAAATCGTGGTAGATTCAGCGTCACTTCCAATCACCAAGTATTGCTTTACTTCCAATCAGATGCTCGAAGAAATTTCCGTGGATTTAGTGCAAGATTTGAAGTCTCGTAGACTCTCTTAAATACTACCTTGAAATTTATTTGAGGCGTATGGCTCCCAGATAACGATTAAGAATCTTTGGTCTTGGATCAACTCTCTAAGCCATTTCCTTTCTGCTGTAGGTGTTTACGTATATGTTTTGTATTCTATCTTTTCATGAGCATTTTAAAACCTTTATTATAATATTCTCAGCTCTAAGGGACTCTTTCGTAATATTTTATACATTCTTCTCTGTAGACATGTAAGCCTTGATACTACATTATGCATGTAATGGTGATGTCGTTTATCTTATTTACCACGTACTTAACATTTCTTTTAGGTCCTGGGGAAAGTTGCTTTTATGAGAGTAAAAGCAAAGGAAATGTGTCTAATGCAGTGTAAAGTTACTTTGTTCCTTTGATTGTGTGTATGTGTAAGGGGGGTCGTTGGTGTGCAGTGTGCGTGTGTGAGTGTGTGCTCTATCTTTCCTGCGTGAATCAGATTTTCGAATCATTCTAAGTGAAAAGAGGGTCTCTGTGTGAAGAATGTCCTTGAAAGAGATCGTGTACTAATTCAACGGTATCTACTCTGTGCCTTGGTCAATATAAACGAATTCTGGATTTTGTTGAAAAGCCGTTTTGTAACTTTTACATCAAAACGCGACTGACAGTTTTCAATAATAGTTGTTCGCACTGATTGCACTCTTTGTCACTTCACATTGGGGGTAAGTTGTTAAGCAACTAGGGCCATCTAATACGCAGGATGAGAAGGATGGGACAGATTTCAGTACTACATTACATGGTTAGTCATATATAGTTAATTATTAGGAAAGCTGAACAACATCTATGTACTTCTACCCCTGATGAGCAGCGATTGCATAATACCAATGTCAAGAAACCAGTTGACAGTAATATCGGGATGAGCCTATTACCGGTGGAAGTAGCGAAAACGTAATGCCTGAACTTGTGCTCACAAGCCACAATTCTGTAAAGAATAATCGAAACGAATCGAAACTAATTGAGAAATTTGCAGACATGAGATACTATTGGCAAGGCTGTTTACATGCAGACTAAGACATACGGAAAGTGCCATTTCCGGTCATCGGAAGAGTTCAAGTTTGTAAAGTCAAACGTTTTCTCGTTTACTCCACGCAAACTGACGCAGGCGCTTGGATGGTCCTGCCCGCAAGGTGCGAGCAAAAAGTTTACTCCCTCAAGCCAAACCCTTGCACCCGTGAAAACTCTGGACTGGCGGTTCATATGCAATACGTACCCTGCAATCATTACACCCCGGAGGTGCCCTGGTAATTCCAGTTTACATTCTATTCACTGTTCCCTTTCTGCGTAACTGATAAAAGGTGTTTTGTTTAATTTTTTTTTCGAAATTTCGCTGTCAAAGTTTTGTAGTGTGCCATGACGCCATGGGCAGTATCTATCCACGCTTCTCATTTTCGAGGCAGTTCTTTCATTCAATATTTCTTGATTCACATTCAGTGGTTTGCTCTACCACTGAGCTCATTGTAATGAGCGGATCATGTAGACGGGAACGAGAATTTCTTTGTAAATTTTGGTTGGGATATGGCTTAACGACACCGGTTTTTATTTTGCCAGTTTTGCGTTGTATCGTTACCCAGTTTAAGACTTGAATAAGTCAAAATTCCAACTGTATTATGTAGATGCACGCTAAATAATCGTTCTGACGGTGTATCACATACCTCTGTACATGGACGCAAGTCCCTCCTCGCAGGGACAGTACAGATGCTTGCAATATATACAATACACTGACACCTGACAATATCATGATACGGAGCCTGTTTAAAAGAGTACTATGGAGCCGTAGGAGGGCCATGTAAAAGAAAGAAGAACCATCTCGGCAAAATGACAATTGTGGTAGAATTGACATTTCGACGACTCCAATAAAGTCTCCAAAATGACAAAAATAAGACATTTGGCGATTTGATTAACTTGTCAAAACGTTAAAATTCTGTAAATATGTCATTATGCTGAGTTCATACATCTCGTCAAAGTGACAAAATTCGAAAAATTTTCTTGTACATTCCGCGCCAACCAATGGTGGCCCTCCGTTTAATTAGCCCTGCTGTCACGTAGACCAACCCTCATTTTGTTTCCCTTAGCCGAGCTTGAGGGTGACCTTTTCGTCTTTTGTAAAATTGTGGATTCCCTTCTGATAAGGTATTCGTAGTGTCCGAAACTGTCACGTTGGCGTCACCGTTTAGTTGAAAAACATCCGCCCAGTCGGAATTTGATACCTTCGCTCCCCTTCCCCACTGAAGGTATGACCCTAGGAACGACCCTGGATATAGTTAAACGGAAAAAAGTCTTCTGTTCCTACCACATTTAAGACTTTGTATTATTGTGTTTTCAAGTACTTAAAACTTCGGGAGGTCTTGACGTACACCTGATAACTGGCACCAGAAGCCCTCAGAATTAAATCTTTTTACCCAGTTCCAATGCAGGAAACACATTCTTTTACAAGTTAATTTCTGTAAGCCTTATGATGCTGAAATCGTTCGTTCGTTGCACGATTTACTTTACTTGGTAAAGTGGAGGTATGAATTGACGAACCAAATGAATCTCAAAATTAACCTTGGTCTTATATCTAGCTGGAGGTGTTTTTAATTGACGTTAAGCGGCCTTTTTCTGGTCTTTTGTTTATTTGTACCAGTCATAAATGGAAAACATCCTTACAAACGTTGTGTATTTGTGTGGGAGGAAGGTAGTGGTGACCTTGGCTGCCCATGAGACGGACGTCCTGGTATTCACGGACTAGATAAATTAAACTAATGATGATTAAAATTAGGTGAAACATTTGACGATGGCAAAAGGAGAGATACGATCTCCCTCCCTTGGGCACACAGATAGATAAGTGTCGACAGTTTGCAACACGATTACCAGTGTGGCCAGAATAGTTCGTCGACACTTCAACCTATGCTTCTTTAGTGGAGGGTCAGGGTTCAAATATCTCGTTAACCAATCAGGGGTTATAGAAACCCGTATGCGAATTGTTGTCACCCACAATCAACCAATAATGTAATTATTGCAAAATACTTTCCTGTGTCGATCTATGTTCCATCCATTATAAATAAACTTATGTATTTCATTGTCTGAAATGGCTGCGGGATTAAATTAGCGTGAGAACACTGGAATGTGACCCTTTGTCCTCCTGAGATACGAAAGCTTCTAATAAAACATTTATATACAACACAAGGAAGAGCTATATATCCATACCGAGAGTTTTACAGAATGTTATTTCTCGGACTTACTTAGCAAAATCATTAAATATACCTGAAGTTTTATAAAAAAAAAATAATTGCGTTCAAGGGGTAACGATAACAACTGTTGTTGCCAGCCATGCAACCTGAATCTCTTGCTTTCAGAAGAGTTACGCACCCTCCATCCTCCTTCACTCTTTTTTGCCTGAAGACAAATTAGGAAGTATATATTTCTTACTACCTCTGTCTTCCATTCTTACTGAAAACAACATAAGATTTTCGTTCTATTCGGTCTGACGTATTTCCTATTTCATCTCTTCTGCTTGTTTACTTACTACATAATTAAATTTCTCTCTTTGAGGTATCGGGGCTACGAACGTTACATTTTTGGAGGCACAATAAAGGGAAAACATGTCAGATGTCATATGGTGTACGTCTTTTTGTCTCACGTGCATACATGCAGTTGATAATCTTCCCTCTCATGTAAAGACTTTTTGTCTGGAAATCTTGTTCTATTTTGTCTGAATCCACATTCGAGGTTAGGGTAAAAGTCTCCTACAAAGTCCTACATTCGTAGGACAGTACGTGTGTGTGTGTGTGTGTGCGTGTGTGTGTGTGTGAGTGGTATTTTAGTTTGAACTGGAACTATTTGCTAGTTACGTTGTGAAATGCAGAAGAATATACTCCGTTATAACGCAACCGTATACTCATGCTTTGTATCCATCGCATTTTAGGACTGCAGCTGCATTTATATATACATATTGTTTAGTCAAAACAAATTTACTGGGTCTTACAATGAGAACCAATTAAGAACAAATAATAGTATATTGTCTTTGATCAGTATGAATAAAGGTGAAATAGACTAAAGTCTTGACAAGGGCAGCAAAGAGGCAACCTATGGAGATGTCCTCATCCCCCAAAAGAATTGATTTCAGATCGGACTATAAACGCCTTGGTTGTTTGTAGTGTGATAATACATTGGTACATCATAGTATATGTCTATACAGTGGGGTGTAGTAAAACAGATGAATAGTGCATGACCGCTGTAGGCTACCAGAGGTAAACACCAAATTGTAAGCGTTGCGGTCGACACAGATGTTCCGCACAATGATCACAGGACCCGTCCAATTCAAAATTGTTTCGCTGAAAAATTCTTGCCTGAGGGACGGTCACAAGGCTGGTTGTGCAACGGGTTAGGTTAGGACTAAATGGCCTAATTGCAAAAGACGTTCAGACATGACATTGCAAAAGACATAGGAGCATGTAGCGCTTTACAAGACTGTCTGACCAATAACGCCCACTTATTGGGACCCAAAAGGCAGCCTACTTGCACGAATATTTGTGGGAAATAGACCCAGTACATGTAATGAAAACAAAGAATTGTCAGTATATAGTGTGTAGTATATAGGATATAGTATAGAGTATATAGTATAGAGTATGTAAAAGCAGACTCAGAGTCTGCTTTTATACGTGAACAAGAAAAGTATACCTTTTCGAAACGTCGTATTTGTATGTTCACTTGCCGTTTTACCTCTAAACCAGTTTTAATATCTTATTGCATGGAAGATTTTAATGATTCAGCTATATATATATATATATATATATATATATATATATATATATATATATATATATATATATATATATATATATATATATATATATATATATATATATATAAACGATAAGACTAAATAAGGAGAGGTGAACGTACTACCAATTGGGTTGTCAAAGACAAAAATTTAGAAGTGACACTTAGTTGAATAAAGAAAATAATGGGGATACCAGTTGTTTGTTGAAATTGGGCAGATTCCAGTTGATATGAAGGCATTCCTTGAGTTTAAGCTGCAGCTTAGTGGGTGCCGAGTCAATGATTTTGAAAGAGTTGTGATCGCATTTTGCCTTACAAGAGGGGGATTTGTGTAAGTGTTTGTAAACATGTGAGTTTTTATCCGATTTTAGATGCTCATTGATCCTTGTAGCCAAATGTCTGTGGGTTTCCCCGATATAGCAAGCCTAACAGCTCGAGCAATTGAATTGGTAGACTACATGGGATTTAAGATTTGTTAGAACAGAATCCTTGGTAACAAACAATTTTCTTATTTTAAAGGAAGTGAACACAAGTCTGACATCAATATTATTACAATGGGATTTGATCATTTGTCTGATTTTTTGTTGTGTGTGGTGAGAAAAATGTCCAATGTAAGGAAGCTTGTAATATCTAATATCGAGAAAAGACTGATCAGAAGCATTCTGTGGTGATAATTTACTGTCTAGATAAGAAGATACAACTCTATGAATTAAATAAGAAGGAAATTGGTTTTTTCCCAGAGTTGTGAAAAGTTCTTTTAAGTCAATGTAGAAACCTTTCCAGGTTTTGTTAATCTAGTAAATCCTGTCAACAAGGGTTTTAATAAGGCCTATTTTGTAAGAAAAGAGTATAAAACTAGAAAAGTTGGTAAGTAAGCCAGTATATGTGGCCTTGTGATACACAGAACTATTGCAATGACCAGAATTAGAAATTAGTACATCTAGAACTGATAGAACATTGTCATGCTGTTTCTCAATGGTAAATTGAATGTTAGGGTGTTGATTATTGATATAATGCAAGGAGTCCGCGTCATTCTCATTGTCGAAACAACAGAAAATGTCATCTACATATCTACGGTAAAGATACGGTTTGGCTGGGGCGGATTTGTCATTGAGAAAACAATTTTCAAGATGGCCCATGAACAAGTTGGCTAAAACTGGTGCAAGTAGTAAGTTCACCTCTCCTTATTTAGTCTTATCATCAACCTGACGATGAAAGTTGACCTTCCGAAACATGTCGTATTTTTATTATAATCTTTGTGTACACTGTTAATATATTGATGTTTTCCATCGAATCAGTGGTGCATTGTTTCATTTTTTTTATCTGGACTTGTGCTTCGTAGAACATTCATATATATATATATATATATATATATATATATATATATATATATATATATATATATATATATATATATATATATATATATATATATATATATATATATATATATATATATATATATATATTGGAGGATTTGTAGCTCTCTTCAGTACATACGTTGCACTGCACCGATTCCATTTTGTGTGTGTTCAACTTTTTCATTAGGCTCCATTGTAGGGTGTAATGGGTCTCTTTTCTTTTGAAATGCCATATATGTTTTAAAAGCTCGGTTTCCTTCTCGTTTCCGGGGTGGTTGTTGTATCTTTGTTTCAATTGGCCCAAGGAGATCCCAATGTATGTCTTGATGTCTGAAGCTGTGGTCACCGCGGCCTTGTATGCAGTAGCACTGGCCAGGTAATTCCCTTGCAAGGGACAGTTTTCTTTGTTTCTGCAATTGCATGTTTTTTTCTGGTTTTTCACCGATGTCTTTCTTCATGGCTTAAGAGTTATGGGATTTGATAATAGCTCCTATGTTCTTCATGCAACTGTAACTTATTTTAACTGTACTTTTATTAATTTTGATTGAGAAAGGTTTTAAAAAAGTAACCATTCTCTGACGTTCAGACCTACTAAAACTCAAGGCCAAACGTCTCCATAAAAAGTATCCACTTCTTTTAGACTTCAACCCACGTCTTCGAGATATTTCCAGAATTCCGAATAAATACTATCACATCATTTCTGATTCCCCTTAGTGAAATTTTCCCCAAACATTCTATCATCCCGCCTATCGCAGAACCAAAACAATAGAAAGAATGGTCACTCCCTCTAAATTGGAGGCCAAGATCAATGACGTGTTAGATACTGATTTAGGATATTTCACCTGCAACAAAAAATGCCACCTATGCCAAAATTACTCCTCTAACTCCATTTCTTTCCGTAGCTAGGTGACAGGTTCTTTCCTACAAAATCAACCAAAAAATAAGATGTACTTCCCATTTCGTTATCTGTCTCGTTACATGTACTAAATGCAATGTTCATTTTACTGGTTCCACCTCCACTGAAATCAAAGTACGCTTCCGGAACAATAAGTCCGCCATGCTCACCAACAAACCAACTTGCGAATGAGCCATCCACTACAATAAAAATCCTCAGTCTACCTGATCGATTCATTGATTCGATCAGTCAAGTTCCAGAAGAAACTACGCTGGTTACCGTTGACGTCTCCTCATTATACTCCAACATTCCCCACGCAGAAGGTATCTCAGCCATTAAAGAGTTCATGTTAAAAAAAACTCTTTTGACCACACGACCTTTACTGATATAGGCCACATTGTCGATTTATCCTCGACAACGACTATTTTTCATTTAATAACAACTATTACTTACAGACAAAAGAACTGCCATGGGCACAAAAATGGCACCCAGCTATGCCACCATTTTCATGGACAAATTGGAGAAAGACATCATTGACTCATTTGAGCCCAAACCACAACCTTTGATATATTGATGACATATTTTTCCTATGGCCTCACGATGAATCCTCTTTAGAAGCATTTAAACTACATGTAAACTCTTTCTATGACAGCTTCAAACTTACATTACTCTTTGATAGCAATAAGAATTGTACTAATCAATTCTACATTGTATATATATTTGTGAACATATTGTTGTGAAAAAAATGAAATATTTTTGGGTGTCCTGGTTCCATGTCTTGCTTCTTGCATGAGCTTCTCTTCTTGTTCTTTATTACCTAGTTATATGTTGTTCATCTCTTGCTATCTAACTTTTCTTGCATGTTTCCTTCGTACATAAAGTGCGTTGAATATTGTTGCGGAAACAAACGACTCAAATCAAATATATTGGAGTGGCCCGGTTCCACGTCTTGCTTCTTCCCTGAACTTCTCTGCTTGTTCTTCGTTACCTAGTTATATTGTTTATCTCTTGTTTTGTATATCTAACTTTTCTTGCATGTTTACTTTGTACATATAGTGTGTTGAATATTGTTGCGGAAATAAAATAATCTTAACTGTTTCACTCCATCCGTTGAATGCAAACCCAGTGCCATTCTGTAAAATTGATAGACACCCTTGCATGTGACGTCACGGTGATACAATGAAGGACCCGTATTGAGCAGCTAAGCTACCATAAGTTTAACACATGCACGTAGCGTCTCTGCCATTCCAGGGAGCTGTAACGACTCCCTGGCCATTCGATCTACACCCGCTTAGCGTAGCCATACAGTATGTACTGTTCGTTTGTTTGGAATTCTATTCTGGAATTCTAGAATTGCTTTTATCGAATAGATCAGACACCTCTTCCACTGTTAGTTTTAAATCCTGAATGTGATATTGTATCAAACTCCCATTAAGTATAGCCACCTCCCCACGCACTCTCATTTTGCATATTCCTTGGCGCATGTGCTGTGTGAATTTCTTCTCTGCTAGAAAATAATGTAGGAATGTATCCTACCAAGAAAGAATGATATTGTCAGCAAGATTCTAAGTTAATTCCATGATCAGTTCTCCAAGTTCATTCTGGAGATGATTATCAGTAGAGTGTCAATTGAAGTGATCACGGAAAATATTGACCACGTACTCAACGATTTAGTTTGAATATATCTTCCCGAGAAAAAATTGAAGTGATCTGCAGAGAGATGATTGTCTTGCAAATTTTCAAGGAAAGTCAGTCAAATTAAATAATATTAAAAATACATAGAATTTTCTTTTCTAACTGCTTGTCATTCGTAAGCCGTTACCAGAGTCCGGTTATGCAGTCAGACACCATAGCGACATATTTGCATAACAAAAGGGCCAAATTGGTGTTGATATCCGTAGGGCATACCTGCTCAACCTGGAAGGGATGCCAACATATTTGTGAAACATATGGCCATGACTACTAGAGGGCGTTTTTTTTTTCAAAATGGCCGACATAAACCGAAATATTGTGTTTATGAACGAACAAATCATTTAGAGTAATGACAAGGTAATCATTGGACACACAATGCGTGTTACAGTCATCAGCATTAACAAACCTTTGACTAAAACATGTACATAACAGTTACTTCATGCAAGGCAATCTCAAATAATTTACCTAGGATCTGGAGAAAGGCGTGAGAAAGGTTTACCACACTAGAAAGATTAGTATATATGTTTTCTGGATTTAACGTAAGTGTAAAAAGTTATTTGGGTGTGATCAAGACAGATCACTTCTTTTGGGTGTATTAATCTAGCCTAACAAGAACTTAATACTGGCTCAGCATCAGTCTACACGTTTCGTCGCCAAGCTTTTCAAAAACTGCAAACTCCAAGGAATAACAAGGTACTAAACAATCCCACATATGAATTAGATCCATTCTAAGCATGGAGAAGTCGGAAGTTAATATATTTGACATAGTCAAAGTATGAAAAAAACTATGCAAATCAGTCCTTATGGTATTGGTTCAACTGATGTAGTATACCTTGATTAATTAAGAGGAACATCAAGACGAAAGTATACACATCCATAGATCTCTGTCTCCCTTGCATCTTCAACGTGTTACGAAATTGGTGAATGGAGCTGGGTGTTTTGGGGTTTTTTTTCTTTCATCAATTGGCATATTTGCCTACCCAACGCGCAAGCGCTCGTGGTTCTGGGTTCGAACTCCGCCCATCTCAGTAAGTTCCGGTTTCCCACCAAAATCTATGCCGTATAGATTCCAGTTCAAATCTGTGATACATAGAGGCTACCCAACCCCTCGATCCCCATGTGAGTATTCACAAAGAATATGAGGAGCATGGGAAACGGGTTATCAATGAGATCTACAAGTAGTCAATCCACGGAGAAAATCAAATCCCTTTACACGATCATTCGATACCCATCATGGGAACCGAAGTAAGTTAAATTGTACAGGTTTCAGGAAACCTTTGTACGTATTTTGTAGTCGAAATCATTGTTGAACTGCTCTGGGTTTTTTTTTTTCTTTCCTTCTCCTTTCTCTAATTTATATTTATTACGAATTTTCTGTAACGTATCTGCACTACATTTCAGAAATGACATTTTTTTCGTTAACACTTGGGAAGAATCCTCAAGTCCTATGGGCGTGTTACACTCAGGTGACAGTGCATTTTCATATTGATAATACTAGGTCATTTTTAGAGCAAAGTCATTGACGCATGAGTACAATAAAATCCTAGGTCAACAACGTTTTGTCGCTACTGTCTTACACAAAACAATGGTGGTATACCTTGTCTATCACGTATGAACATTGTTGACATATGTGTGAATCGTGTTTACCCTTTTGCGGTTCGTTTTCAATGAAATGCAGTTATTTGAAACCCAAATTTTCTTCGTTTTTGTCATTTCTATCAAAATCTCACATTGTATGAAGATAAAGGGACACGTTTGATGATCAACTTTGGACATGTGTGTTAGTAAAAGAGTGATTCAAGATCGGGCGATAGCGTCTGATTATGTCTGGGGTAGTCAACTGCCAAACGGAAAAACAAATAGATGATCGACTGAGTTGTCAATGATCTAAGTAGCGACATAGTCAATTCGTCTAAACTTATATAGGAGTGTATTAATCTTATATATTCTATACACTACTCACGGTAACAGCGATCTTTTACACAGTGCGTTTCATATATAGGTCCAATAACTTGGAATGAGAAAAACTATGAACGAATCAACGTTAGACCATGTATTAACTGCAGGATAATGCAAGATCGGGGGTTGATGCAAGCGATGCACGAGGGCCCAGTCCGAGTGCATCCAGCGATATGTCGCTATATGCTATTGCTGGATGCACTCGGGGCAGGGTTAATGCATCGCTTGCCAGGAATAACTTTGTTCATACATACACGAAAAAGAAAGGAATTTGGTTCTTAAATAACCGCATTTTTATTTAAAAGAAACCCCGGAAAAGGTAAACAAATTTACAACGTATCAACAATATAGGTGTGCGAAACAGAAAGTAACACCCTAAGCTAAATGAATAACAATAACAACTGACAAAGCAATAATGCCTGCTTTAGTTAGTTTGCTATGCAGTGTACTAATGTGCCCATGCCGTGGTTCAGTGTACATGTATTCACTGTGCAGTGCGCGTACGAACTAACTCGGAGTACTTAGTTACTTCGCTACATCGCGTGGACTTGCTTTGTGGAATTTGTCTACTGATTAGACTGATTTTGGATAAAGACAGTAACAGATTTATTGAATATACATTTAGAGGAAAGCTTGGACATGTTTGATGTCTTACTCTCAGTCCTAACAGCAGCAATAAGTGGAAGACTTGTTGTGTGGGCACCCTAATTTTCCTGTGTGCCTGTTCTCAGTAGGCTATGCAAAATTTAGGCACTAGGCCCAAGTTAGTTCAACAAAGAAGAAGGATTGAACATGTCCTAAACGTTACTGTCAACATTGCTGTAAGATCACTTTATGGCTGGTTTGGGATAACTCATGTCAAGGCCTTTCCTGCTTATTTTTTTTTTAACAATATAGGGCCTATGCCTGTCAATAGGCTTAAATTATTTGTGCTGCGGAGTTCTCTGTCCTTCAGAATATTAATCTGGTAGTTGTATGGAGACCCTTCAAGATGGCGACGTAGTTCTCTTCACGATTTTATTGCATAAGGAATTGTTTTTGAACATCTCAGCAGGATTCGACAAAGAAGGAAAGCTAATTCCGTCAGGCTATCATTTAACAAACTTTCAAAGGTGTTCAAAATACACTAAAGAAGCTTTCACCCGACACAACTTTCTCATATTTAGGTAAGATTACCGTACGTCAGAAGAATTACCACTGACGGTATACTGTGCTGTTTTTTAGGTGTAGGCCCTGGGCGCGGCCTAGGTAACGTTAGATCTACGAACTTCAAATCGAACGTTATTTCACTGTCGATTTACAGTTTTATTGTATTCATCCGCCTATGATTGACTGTGGTTTAAAAGAGTTGGGTTATAAGCCATTAACCCACGGTCACCTGACTGAAATGGGCCAATAGGAGTTGAGGATTGTTTTCAAGTATGTATGAATACTTGTTTTTTGTGAAGTCACCTGCTTGCATATAGTTTGCCTGTTAAAACAAATTGCTCGCTAATGAAAGTAAAAATAGCCACGTTATTGAATAATACGTTTGCACTGAGGTTGCCGTGTCACTATTGTATACGTTTATTGGAGCGGCTCCATTATCGCTTAGGGGAAGCATTGTGTCTTAGCCACTTCTGCAAGGCTGTATATATGCATATATTTCTTTGATAAATATGATTAAATATCTCAGTAAAATTGTAAATGCCATAAGCCTTTAGATATATTCAAAGTAGAACTCAGACTGAAGAGCGTAACTGTACTGGTATTGAATACGTGTTTTATTCTTCTCGCAAAGCTGATGTTACCTATTTAAAGGTTACCTTTTCGTTGCGTCAAGACGTTAACGAGTGCCAATTAACGATTTAATTTGGAATCTGAAAATTCGTGATTAGACACTTTCTTGCATTAGTTCTAATTCATCTATGCATGCGTAAGGCAGCACAATCTAAATTCCGAGCATTTTGAATTTTCATCGCTATTTCCCGTTCAACTTTAGTAATTAAACCAGTTGTCAGCATTGCCTTGTGGTTGGAGGACTCAAAATCCTGGCACATTCATGCATATTAATTCAATGTGCGACTTTAACACTCAAATTGATATTTGCCGTATGTCTTTGTATACATGTGTATGACTCGACTGCCTCGACGCACGGCGATCAAACCTCTCAGTTTGCAGTCACTACCACGTGTATTTGATGTCGCAGTGATGCGCAGTACCCGGTAGCCGTCACGGTGACATGATTAATAACGTGTAATAAGCTAAGATTACTGTCACAAACAACGACCAGGGAAAGGTTCTCACTCACAGAGATGGAATTTCGAGAACTGGGATACATTGTGTTATCTGTCATACTAGTACATTTAGTTGTTTGGTCAGGTTACGACCCAAAAGACGGATCTTACCGCAGAGTTGCACATCACAGTAAGTACACAACTGTAACATATTTTCCTGCACACAATCGATACCAGTTGGTATTTAAATGCTGTTTATTCTAAAATAGGAATGGCGGAAAAATGCGTTCCATTTCGTGGGCCTCGGTCAGCTAGAAAAACTCTTGTGACAAGACTTCGTGGTCACTCGTTTGCTAAGTTCATCACATAAGACACGTACAACGCTACATGAATAATCAAACGATATTACCTGGATTGCATATTAAACACACAGCTAGAAATTGAATTGTTTGTTGATGGCGTCGGGTATGTTCTTTAGTGTTGGTGACGGGTGGTTAGATTTGGCATGCACGTACAAGGGGTGTTATTGGGCTTAGCATAGGGTTAGTACTCATTTTTGGTGAGGTTCAAAGTTAGGTCAAGATAATTGACAACTTTAAGGTTAGCTTCAACGGTAATTACTTAGATTATATTTACCAAAAATATTACAAAGGTCTTTCTTTATGCGTTCGATTACTCTTGGTAGTTCATCTAAGAATGTGAGGCCGTCGTCTCTGTATAAACCAATGTTGTTCTGATTTCTGGGTGATCTGGTGTTAGAGGTATGTTCCGACAATCTCGCAAAAAAACGATTTAGTAAAACTTCATCAAGCGAAGAGTTCATTCAATAAGGCCACCCCTCCCCCCACCAGCATTCATTAAACAATAGCGGATACTCCTACCGACTGAAGTACCAAAACCATACAACCCATACACGGAGAAAGCGAAAACGAAATATCATCTGGTTTAACCCCCTGTTCAATAGACACTTCCCACCCACCAACAAACTTCACAAAATTCTTAACCGAAACACAAACTCAGTTACTCCTACCTTGGACAACGTTAAACAAAACATCAACGCATAATATAAATCCCTCCTATTTAAAACCCCACCAAAGACCACAAATCTTTGTAATTGTGTAATTGTAGAAACAAAGCATCTTGCCCCACCCCAGGTAAATGTCTCACAAACGGGGTCGTGTACCAAGCCGCCCTAACGACATCACGTAATACAAGAACTTATGTCTGCCTAACTGAAACCCCATTTTAAAATCAGATGGAGAAATCACATCACCTCGTTTAATAATAACAAATACAAACACATCATTGTCCTTAGCAAGTACATCTGGTCACTGAAAGAGAAAAATGTACCTTTCAAAGTCACATGGAGATTTCTCAAGAGAGCAAAATCCTTCAGCATTTTAACAAAACGATGTAACCTTTGCCTCTGGGAAAAGTTCTTTGTTTCTACCTGTAGACATTCAGAGAAGTTAATTCTTGTTCAGCCCATGACAACGCATTTCCGTCTTTGTTCCTCTATAAAGAAGTTGAATTGTCAGTATCGTAATTGTTAATAGCTTAATTGTAAGTATGTATACAAAACATATTCTTTCAGTAAGTTCCTATCTACCTCCTCGCCTCTTCAATTTAGTTGTAATGTTACCCGCCTGAAGATCGGACCCCGCCTGAAACTTAAAGTTGTGGAAATAAAT
Organism: Stichopus chloronotus; assembly: GCA_021234535.1. NCBI lineage: Eukaryota > Metazoa > Echinodermata > Holothuroidea > Aspidochirotida > Stichopodidae > Stichopus > Stichopus chloronotus. Next base: position 8,916,621 of record CM037848.1, on the reverse strand, counting down.
ATGAATAACTGTTAACCGGGCTCATTTTTGTGTGTGTGTATATGTATATATATGTACATATATATATATATATATACATATATATATAGGTTACGTATATAAAGTTAGGTCTCCTGTGTCTAGGTAGCATACTTTCTTGAGGTAGTGTAGCAATGACACCGACTGCACTGCCATTTGTCTTGTCCTGCCATTTGTCTTGTCTGTTGACAACAGTATGTGGGTCAGATGTTGTCACTGTCCTTCTTTCAATAGAAAGCAGCAATGGAGAGCAGAGTTTCCCGAGAGATGACGTCAAATGTTACCATTATTTTTAACACATAATGCAGTGTCGTAGGTTCTGATAGCACAAGTTATCTGCATAACTGATATTATCTTTGCTTTTCATACAGTGGGACTATAAGTATTTCAACTGTTGCAAAAATGTTTTGGGCTAAGAGATTATGTATGATAACATTGCCACTTCCCGTGCTATGGGTAGTACCTTCAATCAATATGTTTTTACAGTCACAATGTGTTAAGATGTTTACAGTACGTTTTGTAGGGGATATGGAATCGCTCCGATCTCACATGTCAGAGACCGCCCTTTTAATTGATTCAATGCGGTGACCACGAAGTTTCTGGCTAGCAGACAGCACCTTTAAATTGCAAATACATTCCAGTGAATAACGTATTACGTAAATTTTACCTCCTATGTGAACAAGATTTTCTCTGCCACGTACCAAAAAGTTGTCTCGTTTTTTTTAATGTAATTGATGAATTATACTTGGAGACGTTTGATGAATCATATACGCATTATTTGATGTTTGATTTTTTTTTTCAATTTCACGGCAAAATTCATCAAAATAAGTTTTTTTTTCGAATAGCGAAATCTTTCAAAATTGGTTGTTTCCTGCCCTGTAGCAAAGGAAACGAATGCAATGGGTGGTAGTGCACCTCCCCCCACCCCATTTGTAACGGTAGCCTTAAGAAGCACCTCGGGGAATGAAAATCGAAATGGCAGTGGGATTGATGGGTGCATTCTATCATGTGGAGCACTTTGAAGCACACACGATTTCATGCCGGTGAATGCACGTAGGCACAATATAGAAGATTGCCCACTCGCTCACCCTTTATTTACATTCATGGCCAAACCTATTTACATTTAGTAAGATCTAAGAGCACAACATTTGCATGCGTGTTAGCTGCTGCTGAAAATGATTAAGCCGAACGACACTAGGGGTGAATAAGCAACTCGGTGGGTTGCTTTGCCCTCTTTTTTTCTTTTCTCCATGTTGAGTTGACGCTACTTCAGTTTCGGAGCAGACATCGTTTCATATTTAATGGTATAAGGTGATTCATGGAACAGTTTTACTGAAATCGGCAAAATAAGGTTAGCCGTGATCAAATTGAAATCCTTTTGTTGAACTGTGTTGTTTTAACATAGGTAGTTGTGTTAACATTGTAGTATGTGAATTTTGTATACCACAGAAATCTATAGATTTTGTATAACATCATATCATTTCTAGATCATCTTCCACTTTAGCTTGATAATTTAATTTGACGAAACAACATTCTCTAAACAATCTTTAGAGTGTAGCGCTTACTTCAAAATTTATATCATGCTCTTGAATAATTATGTAAACTGTGGGTAATCATCTTCTAGTCTGGTTGTTGATTTAGTTGATGGACAATTTTTTGGTGTCCTCTCATTGAGCAACCTAGTCACGCTTCTTCCATATAGTTTGCAATTTTGCTGCAAGACATTTGAAACCTAAATTATTACTAGCTATTCTACTCTCAAGGGAGACACGCTTTTCTTCCTAACTTCTCATCTCATCCAAATATCTCTCTCACCTGATTATATGTCGTTAAAATGTTAATTTAATCTGCGAATCGAATCACTTCATAAATGAAACGTGGATTTGTTGAACAATTTAAAAACCACATGTCAGAAGTCTTTCTCTTTCTCTGAGTTTCGGTTTTTCTGAAAGTCTCTCACTCCGGTAACGTTACTTTCTCGACGAACTCAAGTGGAACTGATCGGTTTGCAGAACAGATCCCCCACTCAATGGGGCATTTGTTCATTCACTGATTTCTGCATTGTGGCAGAATGAAGGCCAATTAACTGAATGGCACAGGTCAGGTGAGAAGTTTGACATCTGACCATAGGCCACACCATCCTTGATGTGGTTAGGTCTCTATGAAAACTGAAAGTTTCAAGAGAATTTTTTTTTTAAATTTCCGGATGACTCTTGAGCCAATTTGTGTATTTTGGAATGTAAAATGTATCCCTATGATCCTGACTGACTTAGAAAATTTGGCTCCAAGTTCGAACTATCCAACTAACATACACACACACACACACACAAAATGTCACATCAAGGTTTTGTCTAATGTTTGATGGTATAAGTTACGGGATGGAGAGATGATTCTCCACTATATGAAGACATGTGATCAGATGTAAGTACAGTCCTTCTTCAGTATGGTGAGCGACCTACTACCATTTCGATTTGCATTGTATGAGACGCTTATCAAGGTTTTTGCTGCAACTGACGGAAATTCACCAATAACCATAATGTCTCTCATTTACTACATTCTGTTCTTCTACTCAGAGCTTAACTTGGAACAGACCACAAGGGCCAACATTGTACTCTTTCTGCTGCTTAGCAGGAAGTAAACCCACAGGTACCTCGTAGCATTCACTGATCTACATACCTGGATGTCAGGCGGTGCGATAAAAGTGAAGCAACAGAGCCGCCATATTGTGTGTGACAAAAAAGTTGCAACAACGCCACACTCTACATATATGAATAGGCAATGATGCGCTGGCTTGATGAAGATTTCATGTGATGGTTTGAAATGAAACCAAAACTACCGAGGATTCTGTGCGCGTTTTAGCCTGGAAATGCCCAATACTTTGAAAACTGAACAAAATTATGTTACACTGAAGGCGAAGTCTCAATTAGTGCAGTGATGAATTGAAGGTCAACTAGCGTTTCTGCCTCTCTCAACGCGACCGTGCAATTTCAAGTTCAGAAAAAGTAACCACACTGGAATGTGCGCCCAACTTCGGTTGTCAAACCAGCAGGCGTCAATGTTTCCTAGCAGGGAAGGGCCTGTAGGAGGGCAGTCGATCGGGGTAGTGTAGAGTAGTTCTGTATGAAGGACGGGGACCGGAAAACTTAATTGGTGTCTTATACTATGGGATGATACAGTAGTAGGCTATGCCTTAAATATTATTCTATGAGCTACCAGAAACTCCATGATTATTCCCAATGGGTAAAAATAACACTGGGGTTCAATGGTACTTTATCAACCCAAGGCAATAACCAAGATCATGAAGAGTTAACTTTGACTGGACAAAAACATAATTTATCAGTTATGCTCAAATGTAGCTCATTCTTAATTTCTCTGCAGACCATGGGAACAGTAACAAACTTTAACACAATGTTACTCGACTGTTTCAGCTATTTTATTTTTTCTAATTGCTCAAATACGTACACCACCATGACTGACTGTGGAATGCCTTTTTTGGATTAACAGTTAATGATAAAACACTGAATTTACTCTAAGTAAATATATATTTCATCCTGCTTGCTTGAGCTCTGCCACTTGGCTCTATCTTAAGACTCAGTTAGTCAAGCCAAATGTTAACAGAAGATAAATAAAAACACAAAGAAAAACCGAAAAGTTATAAAACAATGCACTAAAACCTTCACTTTGCTTTGAGTGTTAGAAGCCTGGACCTTAAACACACAACACAATAGTGAGCTTCGATATTTTACTGCTGTTTGAAAAGAATTAGTTTAGACATACTTTTTCTCACATTTTTGCCTTTTTCTAAGCCTGTGGTCTGTTTTCCCAAGTGATACAGTTTGATTTTGGAATAGCAATGGGATACAAGTGTCACTAGCTGATGGGTGTGGTTGTCAGTAACACATGTGTCGAATTGATGGTCTTTTAACTCTCCAAGCAGATTCATATTTGAACTGTTTGATAGAACAGCAGTTGAAATGATTCTAAAGAAACTCCGAAACTCTGTGGAAGTTTACCACCAGAAGTTTTTAACATACATTGAAAGCATTTTTCACTTTCCAAACAGACCGAAACAACACTTGCTAATGGTTTCAGTAAACACCCACGATTTTTTAATTTAATCAGTGGGTGAACATTAGCATCACCAGAAGTGGTCAGTGCATTGTTGCATTCCCTGCACTTAAGTCTGCGCTGGACCATCTTAACAACAGCCCCTGCTATGTATTGTATGGCAGCATTTTTGTACAATGAAATGGTTTCCAAATTTGGGGCATCTCCATAATCATGATCATTATGGATCGGTTCTCTCACAATCAAGTCATATTTGCGCTCTATGCTAACACTTGACTGGGTTTTTGTACTGCTGTCAAGCATTGTGGTATCATCTAGTACAAGACAGTTACCAGAGCCAAACTTAACTTTGTGCCTCATAAGAAGTCGCGTGTATGCACCTTTAAACTGAATTGCAGTGGGATTGTTGTTGAATCCACCTTTGGCTCTGACTGCTGCAAAAAAAAAAAAATTCCAGATTATCTTCACTGAACTTATAGGTCAGCAAGTAAGACGTGGACGCTACTCACCGGTGGAAAGTAATTCCCTTTTCTCTATTTTTAGCCTCATCTCTGTTGGTGCAATTAAAGACAGCGCAGGATCTGGGCATTTCTGTTTTTTTTTTTCTATTTTGAAGATGCACCAGTTTTCTACAAGTTTCGGTCAGAAATAAAGAAATTGAGCTGAATTACAGTTGGTCTGTTGTCATTCAATGCATAGGAACAATGTACAGTTTGTGCCTCGAATGCGAGCTCGGCTGCAAGTTTTTGCCAACTGCAAAATAACCACTGCAACACTTGCGGTTGCTGCAATTTGTGATTATGCAGTTACGTACGCACCTGACATCCATGTATGTAGATCACTGATAGCATCGCACATATAGGTCTTATGTGGGTTGTTCAATCGTATTCATGCAACTGTGAAAGCCTACACCTTAATTGGTATGGAAGGTTAATAATACAAAGGAGAGATTGGATGGCATCTTGTGTATTTCAGATGTCTGTATATTGATGTAGCTCAAATGGAGCCTTTTCATTCCCAGCCGAATCAATACCTCTCATTTCTTATGTTTTCAATCATCAGATCCACAATTCAAACAATGGATATCCCTACAGGATCACGAGACACAGCCGATGACTCAAACGCACTATAATTCCTCTCGGTATAATGTTAGTTATACTTCTCTTGGAGTGATACTGCGAGGGAGTCATATGAACGAGGCCACCCGTCAGCTGAGTAACTCGACCGTCTCTGGCGATGGATTACGCAATGCAACTGTAGGAAAGACTGCATATATAGCAGTGACTGTCGATAACCAATCACTACGTAACTTTCACTTCAGTGTTCTCGCAGTCGGAAGAAATCACATTTTCGTAGCGAGTCCCTTTAAAGAAGCTCGAACTTCAAAGGGACTAACTATACACTTCAAATATACGCCAACGTTTAGTGGCACCTACGATTTGTACATTGAAGAAATTGAACGTTCTCAACAAAAGCAACTACCTGGAAGCCCCTTTCTGTTGACTGTGGATGGTCCTCCCATGAAACCATCTGATATAAGAATGCAGTCAAACCACAAGCCCCCATGCCAAACGATAACTCAAAGAAATTACACTTGGCTAAATGGCGAATGGGTTACAAGAGTATTTGCCGGAAACGAACGTGGGACTTTACGCAGCGGCTGGGTATTTCAACCTAAAATGTGCAGCTTTGACATCTTCACCAAAGAAGATTTATCTGTAGCAGGTCATTCACCGACAACAATTGTAGTCCTTGGTACATCCACGGAGAGGGGTGTTTTTCTCGCATTAATTGATCTGGCCCTGTACGCTCAGGAGAAAGATCATTTGGATATATCAGATGTGGGTAAGTGCTGGGGATACACTAGAGTCAGTTTAGGAAATCTCACATTTATTTATCAAGATTTTAGATTATTCACTTTATGGTATGGTCAGAATAATCATCAAGTGACATGCCATAACGAGAAACTCGCCAGCAGCAACGTCAAGTTGTTAGAGCTTGATGCCGAAGTATTCTTTAGAGAGTTCTTATTCAAAGAGGACAAATACCTACCAGATATCATCCTACTTGTCGTGAAAGATGCTAGACAGTTACGATTGTTAGTAAATCAAATACCTAGTGAGTGGAAGGGGACCATCTATGCTGTCCATAACCTTAACTCAAGGTTTGCAGGGTTATATACGTATGATGGACAAGCAGAGGCAGCCCGTGAAATGCGTATTCTAGCAACAATAGATCCTCGTGTAAACATCTTGGATGGATTTCATCTGGGAGCAGGAATGAGACATGCCACGGAATCCTCGCCGTTAATTATGGGGTCGCAACATCTTCACCGTTGGTGTAATGAACTCAATGGCGAGATGAGGGTGTGTGGCAATCCCACAGAAATGGCTGCTCAGATATTACTCGGAAAGGCCATTGCGCCCAATGGCAAAGAAAAATGGAACAATTCCAGAAGAAGCACCAAAACGTGGGTACGAGATATTGAAATCTGTCACGACTGTCCAAGATCCCTTCTTCCTTTTCACTTAAAACGAAAACCCGACTTACAATGTTACAAAGGCAACGGTGGCTTGAAACCACGGAACGAGACCAACACTAAAGTTTGGGATGGAAGTTTCTGTCCCAAAGAATGCATGGAAACTGAACCAGTTGATACGTTACATTCACAAACTGATAACGTCTACGTTAGAGTATGCGCACCTCCTAGTTAGGAGCAAATCTTAAAGTGTTGTCTCATCCTTGGGAACACTATTTTTAAGACATCTAAAATTCATTGGGTAGAATCAGAACAATGTTTACTCCAAATTTCAACTGATAATATGGATTTAATTTGGTTTAGGCCATGTCAAGTCAACGCTAGCAGAGATCAAATTGAAAAGCAAGAATGGACGATCGGATGTACGCCATGTAAAGTGCGATGATGTGAAGTACAGGAAACACCCCCCCCCCCCCCCCCACACACACACACACACGCACACACCCCTTACTGTTATTGTGCTGTCGCATTAAGCATGTACAGTATAGTGTTGTTTGTAGTCGTATTTCGCATATGTAGTGTTGTTTGCATTTAGCATACATAGTGTTGTTTGTAAACGAGCTTTGGTGCCCGGTATAGAATGTGGCAACCAAACTTTTTCCTGGAACTGTACCGTTTTAACAGTCGAATATAGTGCTACAGAGAGGTTTATTCTCCTGCCTTTTCATCTTTTGCCTTTGGTGGAGGTCACCTTGAAGATGATACTGTTGAACGTTAATGAAATAACGAAGTTTGTAAATCCTGATGAGAGCGAATGAACAGAGAAACTGGCATGCTTTGAATAAACAATAGGTCATGAAATAAGGCATGACCAGATATTATACTTGGTATGTGTAATGTCAAAATATCGTTCACCACAGCCAAATTGCTTCTGCTATTCATCAATTACTGTAAGCAAGCAGGCTATTTTACATCGTCGAAAATACATTGCTGCATTCTTGTTTAAGTCACAAAAGGAAAGCAGGCCGCACACAAAATATCTGAGACCCAGATGGACACCAGACGGATATAACTAGGCTGACATGAGAAACCCAGATGGGCAACCCACCTATAGGGCCCAGATGGGATAACTGAAAGCCAAATTGCCCATATGGAACCTGCATGGCAGCTGTCGTTCACGCAGTGGTTTCCATCTGGAACCAATCTGGGCAATGTGGGTTATATCGATTATATATGGGCTACACGGACAATCTGCGTACTATAACATTCTTAACAGTCCATTTATCTATATTAAAGTGGTTGTGTAGTACTTTTTCTTCTTGCATTGTGACGAATGACAAGCAAAACATGAGATGAATCTGCGCTTTAGCAATTTATTAAGATCGCTTGCTTTTTTTTTTTTCGTAGAAGATGGGGCTCATAGTTGTCTAAACACATCACACTATACGTAATGTGGACTACCACCCCTTTATAACTTACCAACAACAATAACAACAATATTATTTTCATGAAACATATTTGCACATGTCAGGTGCAAAATACTCAACAATATGGTATTCCACAATATGTACAATTGACTAAACCGTAACTCCTTAAAATCTGCTATGAAGACACTTGAAGAGGGCGTGGTGCACCGAAATGTGCTTTTTAACAGTGAGTGACACTGTGCGTTTCTACTCTCTAGGCCTTAGTATGGCTCCTAACCTGTACCGATAACTTCTGTAAATGGTAGTCAGTTTGAAGAGAACAAAAATGTTATGCAACAAAGTATTTTTGATAGGTGGGGAAAACATACGATCATGAAATGAGTGATGGTTGGCCATATAAAATCAAACACAATCTGGTGCAATATTTGGTGTCTTTTGAAGTACAAAAAAAAAACAGTGCTTGACGCTAGACCGAGATATGATTTTCCGAACTGAATCACTTCAACACTCAAATATAAGGTATTCCAGCTGGTAGGCCTATTTTCAATTATTGAGGAGCTTCTCAGTTACCTGGTAACTTTAGGCATAATCTGGTGCAATAGTAGGCAACTTTCTACGTCATAAAGTGAGCTAGACGGAGATATATATTTTTTTTTCTTCGGATTTTCCGATTATCGTCGCTCTAACAAATTGAGGGAGACAGCACCCCGTATCCAACCCCCCCCCCACCAACCCCGTCACTGTCTCCCCTCCTGAGAGTTCTGGACACACGTGTGATATGTCTTATTACTTATTACTGACGTACGACAATATGTGCCCTCCTTTGCCCTTAAACTTGTTATGTGGGCAAAAATCACATAACCAAGTTGGCGGCGCCCTTATTTGAGTGAAATCTGACAATGGGTATGCAACTGAAGTGCCATTTCCTGCGATCTGGCAAGTATTCTTTCCAAAGTTTTTCTCCCATGATATACGCGGCGCCAACTAATGGCTGCACCTGTTAAAGTATCAAATTAGGAAGTTCACGGTATGAGACTTTCAGCCCGCCCCTGTGTATAACCATTTTATATACGATAACAATTAAATGAACAAAATCTAGATGAATTATAATTTAGAAAGGCTACTGACAGAAAAAAAGTACTTCCACTGTAGGTGGGCACCAAACGTCCGGAATCATGTATGCCACGCTGCCCCTCGTTCTGCATGCTCATTCAATAAGTCAATCCTTCTCGTCTCCTCAACCTCCTCATCGGATAATACTTGGGAACGCAACTGCGTCCCTACATCCCTCCTACCCTTGATGACCATGGGCGTGGGGGACATAATCTCCCGCTCCTCCTGACTGTGCAGCAGCTCTGCCAATGGGTGAACATGTTACACAAATGCTACACAATCTAGCATGCTGCTACACCTAGTTTCCTGCCAGCGGATGTGCACTCCTGTCTACTTACAAGCAAACGGAGATCATCTTTCCTGTCCAATGCCCCCACCATGTTTCCTTGAAGTCTGAACAGTTACTGTTTCTTTTGTTGTCATCATTACAGTAACACACAAACACATCTAGGTGTTTAGGGTTCTCTGCATATTTTCATGAGATGGAGGCAGCCACTGACTGTAGGGGCATGGGACTCATTTTTAGGGAGTGGTGACTCTTTCAGGGAGGCAATTTTTACCAAAGGTCAGTTCCTTCAAGCCCCCACCCCACCCCCTCCCCCTTAAAATCCCATCTGGAACACTGATGCTGTACATAGAGAGCTGGGAAATTTACATTGGGAAGTTCGTGAGGAAAACAGACACATCTGCATACAATGGAAAGGGTGTTATCTCTGCTTTACTTCATGAGATGCTACGGCAATTAAGTTCTCAAATTCTTTACTCAAATGAACACATCAAGTTCGATGAAGACTGGTTATCCAAGGAAAAGAAGACCACATTATTTATTATTCAATCTGGAGGATACTTCAGATGCCAAAAAAAATGAAAGACAAAAGAGCAATAAATGAATAAATAATAATAAATTCTTAGCATGATTGAGCAACGAAACATGCACTCTCTGTTTACAATGAAAGTGTTACGTTAGAGAGCAGTGACACTCACATTTCCAACATATCATATAGAATAAAGTTTTAAGAACATCCATAGCATTACCACTGGGTAAAGCCTTTGATCAGCACCTCGTATGCAAACTATCAAGTCAGTCACATGAGAGAAAATATTGGAACTGGTCGTTTAAACAGCGAGAAAACTTGGAAAACGTATCATCTGTAAGTAAAGTCCAAACGTTAAATTGAAGCAGTACACATACGGATAAGTATTTAAATTATGTTACAATAGAGATGTACTTAAGCAATAGCTTAGACTCGGTGCAACGACCTCATTCAACAACTTTTTCAGCTGCTAGGGATATTCCTTAAAATTTTTACATAAATTGTCCCTTCTGCTTCTTCATGTAACTTAGTGTCAATTTTATCAAGCTGAAACTGATGCTGAAAACACTCTTCCTTAGAAATGCAACTGGAAATCATATTTATTTTTCTTCCTTCAAAAAAAATGCAACCGGTCAGTTTGTTAACTGCTTGCCCTGTGGATCAGATATGGTCACTGGAAGACGTTTACAGAGAGAAGAGAACTTATAATGGCTTCAGTTCTCATTTCAAAGGAGAGATATCCTCCAATCCAATGGAAAAGTGTCTATTTCATCGGATTTCATTCGAAAGAGCTGGGTGTGCTGCCAGGCCACGTCGCTCTCCCCACCAGATAGTACCGCTTTCAGTTCTAAAGTGTTGGAACCTCGAAAGTCAGTGAAGTCCTCCGAGGTCGGTCCTGTGGAGAGGGAGGAGCAAACACATACATAGTGATGAAATTCTTAAGATGGAGAAAATACACTTACATCTAAATCTCTTTCAGCTTCATATTCTAGGCAGGCTTTGAGCATTTTAGTCTCTGGGTACATGCTGTTTTCATTTGCAGTTCAAGTTCTGACACATTTCAGGGTTCTTGCACTCTCTAGGGAATAATTTTTATGACTTTCACCCCAAAAGAGTTTTCAACTATAACTGCATAGGCCAGAGCAATTATGAGGTAAAGAGAATAAATAGAGTACAAAGACTCACTGTGATTTCGATGATGGCAATTAAGAAAAAGAAATACGCTGAATTGAAAGAAAAGTAAAACTAAAAGTTACATGCAGTTGTGACAGTGACACATATGAGGGAGATGATACTGTCAGAGGAAAAAAACTACAATAGGAATGACATGGTGTCGATATCTTTTTCAGTGAAAGTCAAGTCACGCTGGGTGCGAGGAAAGAAGAAGATCAATAGTGCTACATCCAGATGTACTATGATACATGTGATGATCAAGTTCTTATCTATTTTATGATAAAAGTGACATGCTACATATTAAACATTTCCATGATTCCTATCTTCAAAGACAAACTAAGTTTTAAGTATTTGACCTCTGGTGACCTTTCACCTGCACTGAAAAAGAAACGGGTCCTTCTACTTGAAATAAAGCATGTATTCAACATACTAAGTATTGATGGTTTTCATTATTCCTATCTTGAGATATTGTTTAATAAAGTTTTCAGTGTTTAACCTCTGGTGACCTCAGATGACCTTCCAAACCAACCAAAACAATAGGGTTCATTTTCTAAATGTGACTGACTCACATATCAAGCATCAGAAGATCAATCATTCCAACCTTGGGATATTGTGTTAACAAGGTTTTCGGTTTTTTACCTCTTGTGACTTGATGATCTTGACCCCAATCAAAAACCTATAGAGTTCTTCCTCTCAATATGGTGCATCTATGTACCAACTTTGACAACTGTCACAGTTTCCCTTCTTGAGATATTGCGGTAACAAGCTGGGCATCACAAATGCACACACACACACATGCTCAGCACATATCCACACTCATTGCCTTATCAGGACAAGAGCAAAGTCCCAGCAAGGAAGTGACTGGAATTCCCCTTTTCTGAGTAGCCCAAGTTATCATGGGATTACTGGCAAAGAGGGCAGGCTCCAGGTTTTCACTTGAGAGACCTTTCCGCAGCTAGGGAATTTTCGGGCAGCTAGGCCAGTTTTGAGCTGTGTGTGAGCAAGAATGGACGTGCAAGGCTCTTACTCTCACCTGTGACCTGCTAAGACAGAGTTCATAAGTGTACATGTTAGCCTAAAACAGTGTAGGTACACACACATGCAATCATGACCACATAGATTTCTCATTTCATCAAAACCAATAAATTTTGATATTAAAAGTGAGAAAGCTTTTATATATTAAAAGTGAGAAAGAAGCAAAGTCACTTTGTGAAAATTTCCATGACTTTTCTGGGACTTCATGCAATTTCATATTTTCATGACTTTTCCAGGTCTTTCATGACCCAATGGACCATGAGCTATGGTTACTGTACACCAGGTGATTCAGAGTTTGATATCTGTAGACCTGAAGCTGAACTCTTCTGAATTCCATGAAAGGGGATTCTGACATCTATGAGGATCATCAAAGCAACAATGGCTGCCAATAATACTGGGTCTGAACTCCATGCTACTAGTTTTCAGTAGATGTTTTGTTCACATTGTAATGTACCATGAACATGAACAGAAGCTCTGTTTTCATCAGTCTTTGGCAATAAAGAAAAGGCACTAAACTCATTAGAACTTGTGTTTCTTCCAGAGAGAAAAAGCTGAGGACAAAACGAATTCCTTCCCATAACTAAGTTGATTTTTTGAGGAAGCAGCTAGTTTTCCAAAAGGCACCCACAGAAGATTGACTTGGAAAACCCTGATAAAAATATAACAAAAGTGACAACTACCACTGCCCAGACTCTGCCCCACCCCACCACCAACACACAAAAAAGATACTTTTGGAAATACCAATGTTCAACAAAGTTACTACAGAAGGAAGTATTTTACATATTTTCGAGAGGCAGATTCTTTCTCTTACAGTAATTGAAGACAGACAGGTACAACACATTGTTTTCATTTGTAGGAAATGACAGAGCATTACAGAGCAGCCAAGGGACCAACTTAGACAAAAAGCTTGGCAGATAAAAAGAAATGGGAAAGACAATACCAAGAGTAAAGACATTGTGACTTTCTTCAGTTCCTTACATACTACTTTGTAAAAAGCACTAAACATTACCAATAATAACCTCAAAGAAAAACACATTTTTTTTTTCATTCCATGATATTTTTTTCAACTTTTGATGGCGCAGAACCACAAGGTGGCAACACCATCTGAATCTCACCTCCAGAAAGTTGAACAGACCTCTCCCCATCGGTGAGAGACCAGGTGATGTTACCAGACTGGAAGGTGGTGCCTTCAGCTTTGATTGTGACCTGATTGATCTTAGCACCAGCCTCAGAGCAGTCAAACTTCCAGGAGATGAAGGCAGAGTTTGTTCCTTCCTCTCTGGCTAGATATGCCTAAATGAGCAAATAGAGAACTCAAGACGTAAATCTCGAGAGCACCACGGGAAAATCAAAAAAACTGGGGGTTCCTTTTGCATTTGTGAATTGAGAGCAGCCCACTAAAGGTGAATATGCTGAATGGACAATGTAACACTTAAAGAGAACAATTCACATATTCGTACAGTGCATTACATCACAAGATTAATATACTGATGAGAGAACACCTGTAACTAAACCAAAGAGAGGGACATCTATGAATTGAATTCTTAGAGGGAAATGGGGGGGGGGGGGGGCAGATGAATTATCAAGTGGAGGAATGAACAATCAAATATAGGGACAAATTATTACTAGGGAGATGAAATGTGTGTGTACCTATTTTTTGTTTACTAATCACACAATGCATTTGCCCAATTGCAACCCTTGGACTACATGAGCAACAAACATTTTGATACATTTCAAGAGTTGAATAATACTTCTGCATAAAGATTACAAGACACTCAAGAACCAACTCATACCATGTGCCAGTCGAACTCTTCCTTTCTAAACATATTCCTCTGTTCATAGATGCAACTTTCCCAGTACTCAGTGACTTCATTCTGTTTGGAGACTCTTGTGTACTTGTCGCTGGCAGAGCAATACCTGACGTGGACCAGCTTTGTGTTCAGCTCCTCTGTGGTAGGTTCAAACTTAAAAACCTGAGAAAATCCAACAGAGGAATGACAACAGCTAGAAAAACTATTTTGGAAAGTAGCTGATCAATGAGGCTTAAGAGAGGTCACATTACCTGAGGCCAATAAGGGACCAAAGACAAATGTCAAAGTCGTATAGATAGATGGTCTGTGAACAGGCAAAGGTCAAACTTGCAACCCAGTACCACTGTGACAAATTTTGAGAGTCTCACTGTGTCTTACATAGTAACTGAAGGACAAAATCTTTATTAAGTCTGACTCAGTCCCTAAGCAGACCACATTCAGCACAGTGCGATACTGATGAATCAGTATTTCACACAAATGTGATCCACAATCCTGTGGACTCAGAACTTTAGCAGACTAATCTATAAAGACAAATGTGATGAGTAACAAATGCTGTTAGCAGACCAACCGTGACAAAATACCACATGGTCCAAGGGCAGACTAGACATTCCCAAGCAATGTCCCACTGCTCCCCACTAAGCAGAGGCAGTGGCTGGGGAGCTAGAAAGCCGTAACACATGCTAGGGGAGGATTGGCTAAACCTGAACTTGACTTCCCAGGAAAGCAGTGCCCTTACTGCCACTGACCACAGCAGCAAATCTGGAGGACATACAGATGTGGTCTGCGAACAGCCCAAAACATTTCAGTGGATCATGTCTGGATTTATCGGTCCATCGATGGAAGAAAAAAAGATAAATGTGTCTGCTTGCGGAAGTACTCTGGTCATAGATCATCTCTGATTACCGACCACATGAAGCAAATTTCCTTGAACTCTGCAAAATAGGGCTATAGTTTAGTGTAATATTCAAAAATATGAATAATCTTTCAACCTGGCATACATCTGAAGATGCTGAGGGCTGTGACTCTGTTGTAGTCGTTTCTCCCCTGCTAAGTCTCCATCCGAGGGACCCAGACTGACGGCCCTGGTCTTCTCCATCACGAATCTTTTTAATGGAGAGGAATTCTGCCAACTCCTTCGGAAATCTGTCTTCTAAAATTCTTATTCTCCCAGATGAAAGACGTTGCCTCTTCTGGGTATTCAAACAAGAAAGAGAAATTTGTGACAGAAGTAAATTTAAAAGTGAACTTCTGCCAACTTTTCCAGCTCAGTTTTCCACCTTTCACTAACTTCAATACAGAATTTGGCCATTACAGTGTTTGCAGACGAAGTATATCGCGAATGTACAGGGTGAGCACATGAGGACACTTGCCACCATCTTCTTGTGGGATGGGACATCAATATATCAGTGAAAATATGTGTTACAAGGATAAAGATATCAGTCATAAGTATTAATATCCTGTGACAAAGATATCAGGTAATGGGAATATGTTGCAGACACAGGTGTTTCAGCCATACCAGCACAATTATAAATACAATAAATGCGAGTATAACACCACAAAAAAATACTTGTCAAGGATTAAGTTATACTTCCTACCATAATCCATAACCGGAAAACTCCAACCTGGACATTTTACCCGGACAATTTTCACCACAAAATCCCAACCCCTCCGACAACGTTCTGCATATCCGCCCCGTCATGGAGGATTTCCCCTCAGACAACTGGACCCGGGCAACTCCTTCAGGGAAATGGTTATTACAGAGAGGGTTATGGGACTAGTCGGGGGGGTAGGGAAAGTGTCCGGAAAACCTAATATAATCATACAAGTGATCAAATGAACCTCAAGGTACAAAATACAAAGCAAATGAAGATATAATGCATCGATGCACAAAGGAAATCAGCCGTAAAGGATATGTCAAGGATAAAGACACCATGGATGACTCCAGACGAAAATATCATAGAAACAGAGAACATCAGGACATGTGCAGGTATATGGTTAACAGATGCATCACACATAGACCTGCAGGTGCAGGGGTACCAGTGAAAAGTATCTCCAAGGGTTACCAGAGGCAGGGATGACAGGGATATCCACAGGAATGGAAACACATCAAGCAGCATCTTTTACCTCCTTATTCAGACGACCAATTACATCCATCAGCCAGTCCTCTCGACATTCTTTTCTCCTAGATATCACATCTTGGGGGTTTGCAGTGTACCGCCACGTGACGTCGACAACCTGTGGAGTAAGATGTGACAGGTCATTTTCAAGTTCAAACCATCTCTTTTACTTTGCTGACAATCTAAAAAATATCACATCTCAAAGTGATGTTCTCCTCTCTCCATATTTTGAACGAAATGTCAGAAAAGATGAGTGGTAAGTAATATGAAGTTGTGAATTGTAGATCATTTATTAGCAATGAATGAGAAGGACCCGATACTTTCTGAAATTCAACAGCACGAACTGCATGATCGGATGTAAAAACCACACTGAAAATGATCCCAGAGGAGAGATTGGAAAAGCACATACAACGTGGAAGCCGCCGTTGAAAAATTCACCAAAACCTTGTAAAACTGGTGATTTGGATGGAATGTAACCGTACATCATTTTGCAAACAGTAAGGACACAAAAGTGAGTGTTTTACAAATTTAAATTCAAACAGATGGCAATGTTAAGCACAGGCAGAGGCTTACCTCTTCATGTGAGAAACCTATGACATAGGACAGCTTTTTTCCCCAGCCGTGTTCGTACAGGAGGGGGCGATCGCAGATGTTCTCACAGGGATCGCAGTGGAGCCACCGTTGCTGGGAATCTGAGTACACCTCTGTCCAGACATGATCTTCAGAAGAGAAGCAAAGATGGTATTAAAATGTAAGGTATGTCAAAATCAACTTTATGCTTGAGTATACATTGAAAATTGCCTCATCGACTCAGACCAGAGTTAGGAAACCAGAGAGTCGAAGGGATTTGTGATTCCTTGCCAATATCCAAACACACATAAATCACTTTAAACAAAAGCGACCAATGGAGAAGGAAAGTGACCATATCAAGACAAAAAACAGAACAGAACACAAGAATGTAAACCACACATGAAACTTGTGGTAATATGTCTTAACCAAAGTAGTTCATAAGTGGATAGAAATGACCTATCCTATTTCATTTCAAGATGACAAGATGTGACAAATGGCTCCCCCAAAATAGCACACAATTGCTATCAAAATTAGGTTCACAAATGTCCACTTTTGCTGTAAATACAAATCTCTATGATTGTAAACTCTGTAATTTTAACATTTGACTAAGTATGAAAACATGGTTTTCTCAGTCTCCCATGGGACAACTCAAATAAAAGAGATCAACTGCTACCAATTTTGACAGTTTGAAGTGCTATTTACATTCAGTTGAGATATCTTCCTCAATAATTTTTGTTACTATAGCCTCTGGTTACCTCAACTGACCTTTAACCTCCATGAAAATCGATAGGGATCATCTACCTACAGTGAACTACCACCAAAACACCTTTGAAGTCCAAGCACCTTTCTGCACTTGAGATACTGGGTTTACATGGTTTACAAACTAGGTCCTCTATTGACCTCACATGACCTTTGAACTCCACAAAAATTACAGACATCATTTACTCAGCAAGTGCTACCAATGATAATAATTTGAAGTTCCAGTAACATTTGGTTGCTGAGATTTCTCTTGACAGGTTTTCATACTTTAAGCTCTGGTGACCTCAAATGACCTCTTACCTCCTTGAAAAACAATAGGGATCATCTACTCACAATGGACTATCAACACACAAACTTTGAAGTTCAAGCACCTTTCCCTACTTGAGATACCATGTTCACAAGCTGTTCAAAGTATGTCCTCTGTTGACCTCACATGACCTTTGACCTCCATACAAAATGCCAGACATCATCTACTCATCAAGTGCTACCAATAATATGAGGATGAAGTTCCAACAATATTCCATTGCTGAGATATCTCCCTTAATAGATTCTCATATTTTATCCTCTGGTGACCTCAAATGACCTTTGACCTCCATGAAAAACAACAGAGATCGTCTACTGACAAAGGACTACCATCACACCAAATTTAAAGTTCGAGCACGTTCCCCTTCTTGAGATATCATGTTTACAAGTCAGGGTGTCACACACGCACACACACATGCATGCACAACATACACACGCACACACCATCGCATATATTCCTTGCCTGTCTTTGGGAAGAAATCATAATGACATTATCAAGCAGGGAATTTAAGCCCAGAAAAATATTACATAGCTCTTGTGAACATTGCTGACAAAAAAATTGAGGAAATTCCTCAATCTACTTTTGCACAAACTAGACAGCCAGTGAGGGGCAAGTTGAGTTGGGCTGTAGACAGAGTGCAATGTACATTTATATGTAAATGTTTCCAACATAATGTAGACAAGACATGACAGATTATCTCCACAAATATGTTTCCCTCTCAATTACAACTCACAGATTCTTATGACTTGACATGAAGGAGGACAGACCCATGTACTGACAGTAGTTATGGCATACCTCAAAGGGAAATAGGCTTGTTTTACAGAAACAAAATCATATTACGAACGAAAATCAATATTTCTGGACAGAGAATGATAGATTCTTCAAAATAAGTCACAACGGCGGCCTTCTTTTCAAGGAATACGTTTCTCACAGATAGATATTGAAGTTACTTGTTGCTCAAGACTAACTTGTTCACCGAACCTTTCTTAAATTCAAATGATGCATCAACCATAACTCACCTTTTGCATAACATTTGAGGAGATGAAGCTTTTGTGGCTGCTTATTGATGAGGCTAAATGATTTAACAATGACAAAAGCTGTTTTGTTTGTTTGCCATGTTGGAGCATTGTAAACACCCTATTTCCCTTTCTTTAAAAAGAAAAAAAAAGCATTTTGGATCAATAATCCTGAGGCTACCAACACACACTTTATTCACATGTTGTCTTTCTTTGCCCTCCTTTCATGTTTCTTTACCTGTCCAGTCCAAGACATGCCTGGCTTCAAACCCAACAGCTCTGCAGCACAGTGTGAAGCAGTTGGCCCACTCACCACATCTGCCCGTCCTCGTTTCCAACAGCTTACCAGGATGGTTGTACCTTACGAGAAGTAACGAATGTGCAAATTACCATTGTTGCTTTCATTATTATTACAAAACTTTGTAAGATACTACATGTGCATGTACTTACATTATGTTGTGTTGGGAAGTAACAAAAAAGCATGCAAAGAAAAAGATCAACAAACAAAGGTATTAAAACTACTGTACACCTTTAAACTTGTCAGGACAGGTGACTACATATGCTGATGCAAGAACACAATCTTAGATCATATGGTAAAAAGTGTCAATAGCAAGGACCCGCGACAGCAAAAGCTCATCCACAAAGGGGGTAAAAAAAAAAAACAAGCGGCCATTCAAATGGCGAAAAGCAGAGACAAACAATGAGGGGCCACACATTTGAAGTCTCTTAGACGGGGCCACACATTTGAAGTCCCATAGATTCAGACAAAATCAGCGTAAAACTGTTTCTGTGTAAGAACGCCAACCAATGGAGTTTATGCAAAATGGAAGCGATGTGGCAGAATTTTGGAGTTAGGGGACAGGCTTCACTGTTTTGTATCAAATACATGACAAGCTTTTTATCACTATCATCAGCATGCATGGGTCATCATTTCTAGGGGGGCAGGGATGAGTTTCACTGAATTCAGAATTTTTGACGGGGTTGAACAAAGTTTGAGGTTCAGTTTCTACTCTGGTTCGAGTAGCATCACAGAGTGACACAGAAATACAGTATCCCTCTGTTACAGTAGGGCACCCAGGAGTTTGGACTAGGAAGATGAGAACTGTGGCTAGGCGGGGTGTCAACATGGGTTGGCACCGAGCGTAGGGGAAATTTTTAGATATTAATCTAGGGCAGCCACGGTATATCCTGCCAAAGGACATAATTTATTCTCTTGGCTGTCTCACTTGTCCAAATGGATCCACTGACTTTGCCTGAATTGGGGGGGATATGCCCTTCTGTCCTCCCTACACTATGAATGGCATCGGGTAATATTTCTTTGAGAATTTCATTTTGCGATATCAAAAAAAGAAAACTTACAACTAAACTGCCAACTACACAAAAAGCAGAAAATTTGAAACGGAACACTGAGCCACAATATTTGAGCAGGATGCAACTGCTTCATCTCGGAAACCAAACACTTTCCCAGTAAGTATCTTGAGGGTACAAAACACCATTGTTCATCAATCAGATACACTAATTGTGAAGTGTAACACTAATTGTGAAGTTGAAGATGATGATTCCTCTGTGATTTGTGTAACATTGGTATTTTGCTACAGCTGAGCAGCACTGCATGTGTGCAGTCTTGTCATCAGCCACAGTATACTAACAACAGTTTGTCTGTTGTCTGACACCGTACCTTGGAAATCTGACATTTCTATTGCAACTGGTACAGGCATATCCCTCGACTCTTCCTGCCTCCCATCTCCTCTCCTCTGCAGTTGGTTCCACCATCCCAATGCTCCTGGTGGTACCCCCACAGAGGTCGCACCTCGGGCTGTCCATCCACTTGAAGAACCGGAGTTTGAACCACTTGAGCAGCTCCAGGAGGAGAATGTCTTTAAGGTCTAAGGGAATGTCGTCTATAAAATAAGAACAGAATAACACTAGCATTTCAGTTGAACCAAGTAAGGGCCCTCTATCCTGATAAGATACAGTATAAAACTAGATTAAAGTACATGTGACATAAAAAGTATGTTTTGGAGTACTGACTGAAATAAACCACTAAAACTTTTGAGAACTGCCACAATTCCCATCAAAATCCATCGAAGATTGGTCATTTTACAAATTTGTTTTACATTTGCATCATGAATAAACACACAAGCCAAATTTGTGATGTCCAGGGAGAGACCCATACGATATGCCCCATGTTATCCTCTGTTTACTGCCTTCATGGACAACAGTACAAAAAAAATGTAGGCCAAACAAAAGAAACACTGACACTGTAACACTTTGCATCATGGGTTTTGCATTTTCATCCAACTTCAAAAAGCCATATCTCAAAAACAGTAACAGATATAAAGACAGTTCCAATGGACTGTAATTTAGGATTTCACTCTGCAAGTTTTGACTACAGCCATCTGTCTCCTGGATGTATGTCACTGGTCTTTAAAGTCTTACCACTTTCTTCTTGGTTTAAGCTGTTTAGTCTAGATCTAGCCTTCCTGCTTAAGTCTTCCAGTGGGATGACACCTCTGGCCTTCTGCTGAAGTATGGGATCTTCATAATGGTAAACGTGATCAGCGGAACTCCTCAGCTTCAGGTGAAAACCATGTTCTGATGATATCTACGATGAAAACACCACAAAATGTTGAAGTCTGACGACAAAAACCTGGTCATTACAATGACTGTGCAACTCAATGAATCAGCCATCCCTTTTACTGTTTTATAGTTTGCACAGTGTGGATCATTCAAAACAGTGCATATAATTTTGAAGGCTTTCGCTGTCAGATTGTCATGCAATTTGTCCATGCTCTGCTTTACACTTCATGCAGAGATGGGTCTGTGAAATGACATGGAGTAATTCTCCCAATGGACACAGTGTTGGCAACTTTTGCTTGAGTTACAGTGACACCCCTGTTTAATCAAGTACAGTGTAAATGATCTAACAGTCCAGGCTACATCTGTTTGCTTATTAATGATAGTCTTTGTCGTCTTGCTGGCAAAACTTCTTATTACAAAACATGTGGTTTACACAAATTGTTGCTTTGTGATCCTTGCGATCACAGTGTGTAAAATAGACTCAAACATTGTCAGCCGGTGGTGTTTGAGAAGGTTAAGAGCATGTGGGAAATTTTGACATGGTTCTGATGAGACTGGACAGGAAGAATTTTCGGCAATTTTCAGCAATCTGCGGTACTAAACATGAGAATTAATATGCTGCAGTTAAGAAAGCATCCAACAGTATTCATAGCAATGACTTCCCACTGTAGATGACCTCACACACTGCAAATCAGCCCGCACACAGGGTGCCAACAGTACGTGGAGATGAAACCTTCCAGTAGTCAGTCTGCAGAGCAGATTACAGTTCAGATGGCCATGTGTAGAGGGAGGGCAAACAGAAGCAACAAGTGTAATACAATAGTTGATATGGCACACTGTACATTTTTCATGTCAAGCATTTTGAGCATTTAGTTGTAATGCTTTTGGTGCTGACTTTGTGAAGCCAGAGCTATGTATACTAGTTCAACACAACAACCTTAACATTACTGCTTCTACAAAGACTGCACACAGAACATATACTGTTCCCTACAATGACAAGAGATACAGAACATTCATCCTATTAAGAGACCAAAAACCAGTAAAGCAGTTAAACCTTGTCAGTTAATTCTACCAGTTGACAGGGTACATACTTAACATTCAAACTTTCCTTAGGGAGTTAGGGTTAAATTCATATTACTGTCCCCTGACACTTTAGAGAATATGGTCACCAAGCCAACTTTTACTCACCATCCTTGCAGCATCCCTTCATGGGTAAGTTTGAAACTACACAGGACTGTGTGAAAGGTGACCTTCAGTACTGTGCCTCACAGCTTACTTTTACTCTTTTACAGCAGGATTACAGTATTTCTGCATTACACAAGTGCACAAAATGACTGGCTATACTTTTAAGCTACAAAGACTTCTGTACTTTATCTTTTTTGTCCAAATATTATTGAAAAAAATGACAAAATCCCCAAAGAAAGGCTTTTCCAGTAGAGTTTCATTGTGGTTATTTAAAAAAAAATAAAAGAGCCATATATTGCAGCTGCAAACGTAACCTTCCAGGTTGGTATCAAGTGGAAGAGAAAGATAGAAGAATACTGACAAGGGCTATTCTGGTTTCATCAAACAGCACATCCTCCTTTTAGAAGTAGTAAAGCACGAATACCTCATAGGTAACTGAGGAACTGTTACCTGAGCAGTAGTCAGCATGAAGATGTGGGTTGAGATAAGCCTCAGTCGTTCACGGGCCAACTCCTTCTGCAGGTAGTAAACGCCATTCAATGTGCTCTCTTGAGGGAGAGTAAGGTGTTCATCGTTCTAAATGGAAAATTCATAAACAAAAATTTCTCCTCCTATGAATGCTATAACAATTTCTTCCAATAGGGACATGAATTGCACAGTACAATGGCTAACACTTCACTACTGTAATACAAAAGTAAAAAACATAAATGGAAAAAGAATACAAATATAAATTCTTCATGTGTTTCTTTATCACATGACAGCTGGTGAAAAAACTTAAAGTTATGCATTGATCCAATCTTTACAGTATTTGTGTTTACACAGATAACCTGGCTACCTGTCTGACATTTGTACTTCCTGGATTCATAATAACTGCAAGGTTCCTTCAAGAAGGGTTTGTATAGATCCTCAAACATGCTACAAAATTCAATCAAGTCGTTTGGACAGCAGAAAAAAAAAACAAAAACAAAATAATTCAAAGAGGAATTTTTACTCCTACCCTTTGGGTACACATGTACCCAAAGGGTATGAGTAAAAGTTAACCTGTTCCAACTTTTCAGAATTTATGGAAACAATTCATCTGTATTGTCACATCAGAGATAGACTGCCACAAATAATTCACACTTCCAAGATCTACTATGCAAAAGTACTGTACAAAAGGATAGTGGGCTACAGTATGTACTGTACTAGGCTACCTCAGTATTGAGTCAGTGGTTAATGTTGATGCACACCAAGTGCATAGGCTGATCTGGGCCTGGGGGTGAGGGGAAGCTACTTGTGACATGTCAGAACTGATGACTGATCGCAGTTCTGGGGATGTGAGAGGTCTAATGAGGGTGGACTCCCTCCCCTTTGTGGAAATTTTGCTCACGTCAAGGTCACATAACATGGGCTGAATGCAAAATGGTGCTAGAATTGATTCTGGATTTAAACTGAATTTATCTACAGGAATTCTTTACTTTCTAAGTAATGATTTTGAATTTATTCATCTTGATGTAGTTAAATATTCATTTAAGGATCTTTCTTGGGTAATTCAGAATGACTATGTGATGAGTCAACCACACCCTCATATACATTCTTGAGTGCAACTGCCAACCCCACCTCATGATCTGCATGGAGAAATTTAAAACATTGAATGACAATTGAAAAATCACACCTCTTAATTTATAAACCACACCCACTACAAGGAGAAGGTGTGAAACAGGATATTATCAGTCAACAACCATGATATGGAAAGAATGGCAAATAGATCTTTATCCAACTATAGTGCCTCTGACTGCCATTAAAACTGACCCAAACCACAAGCTAAACATACATACCACAAAATACCGTCCGAAGGTGAGTTTGCATACTGATTCTGTAATACCTGTACCTAACAATTCAGGGTCATAGTTCCTAAAAAAAAAAAAGAATGTGAAAGCACCTCTTCAAATCCAATCGCAAAAAGGCACTCTATGCCTCCAGGCACAGGTAGTACTTTATTTTCAAAGACCTTGTTTCCGAGGCGAACTGATCGATACTTGGACTCTCTTGGATGTCTGCAAAATTAAAAGTGGAACAAGAGCGATCCTTTCACTGTGTGGGGAGACTGTTACACACGTGCCCGATAGTACAAAGTGACAGCTCTACCGAAAAAGATGTATAATAACAGATTCAACTACCAGACTGGAAAGTTTGCAAGTTGCTCAGGAGATATAGTTTGGCAGTTCAAGAGTGACAGTACCAAGCTTTCTTCTTCCACGCACTTGGGAGGGAATATTTAATATCGTCAGAAACATGGGAAATCTATAACCAGTAGGCCTAGCCTAAAGTACCACAGTGTACACAAATTTTATAGGTACAGTAATGTTAGACTGCATGGATAATGTAACCTTGGTAAACTTGCAAAAATGGTCAATAGTTTTTTATTTGCGCAGATAGCTCATCTTTGTTCTTCTTTCTTCATGGGAGATTTCTCCCTCGCAAATAGCAAAATAATGGCAGTCAAGGTCAAAGTTTCCTGGGTCTTAACTTAGATTACTTTCTTCAACACCTTGTTAAGGACCCTACACATGGCAGTAACATATTACAGTACTGTAGATCTAGTCTTGACTCTCTGATGAATCAATGGTGGATAGCTTGAAGTTTCATGAGCAGTTTGCTAATAGTGACCATACTGGCACAATGTTCAACTTAATTTTTACCTAAAACACCCTGGAAAGAGTATTACTACTGCACACCTATACAGTAGAAGGGGCAACTTGAAGAAAATGAGGAGTAAACTGATCTTAAAGTATTGGAGTGAGGTTTTAGGGGATAAAAAATCTCAAAGTATGTGGAACATATCCAAAGCTAAATTGAATGACGTTTCTTGTAGACATACACCAAGGAAACAAAATGAAGATCAATGAGCCATGAAGATGAAACCACAAGGTGGACCAAGCCAGTAAAAGAAAGACTAAAGCTGGGACAAATTACAAACAATTGGGCAATGATCATGATTATGTCCATTACAGAAAAACTCTTGGTATTGCTACAGCGCTAGAGAAAAGAGGTCTGCTAAGCATCAGTTTGAAAGGAAATTAGTATGAAATATTTAGGACGATCCCAAAGCTTTATAAGATTGCTACTAGTAAGATAAAAACCAAGGACATTGTCAGTCCTTTGACGGATGATAATGGCGAAATAATTCTCAATTATATTGTGAATGACAGGCTGTTAAATTAGTATTCTGGTTCTGGCTTTACTGAAGAAAACATCAGAAACATAATTGTCATTGAAAATGTCCTTGACAAATGGCATGGTGATGTAAATGTCTTGAATGAGATTGACATATCTCAGGAGGTGGTTTACCAAAAGTTGTGTTTCTTGCAACCACATAAAGCTACTGATGTGGATGGTATTTGTCCAGTGGTGTTGCAGAACCTGGCTTTAGTTGCCTCAAAACTGCTACGTATTATTTTTGTAGGAGTCTGCAGATAAATGAGATTCCTAGGGATTGAAAGTTGGCTAATGTTTCACCTGTTTTGTTCAGAAAAGGTCAAAAGAATCAGCCTAATAGTTAGCAACCTGCCAGTCTGACATCACAGGTTTGTAAAGTCATGAGGCGATTGCAAAGGACTATGTTGTTGGACATTTACCTGTAGGTGGAAATGGTATCATTAGAGATTCTCAGCAAGGCTTTAGGTCAGGAACATCTTGTGTTACCAATTTGCTCTCTTTTTTGGAGGCTGTTGGTAGTAAGGTTGATGACGACTATCCACTCAATGTAGTGTACTTAGATTTTTGTAAGGCATTTGATAAAGTGCCCCACAAATTCAGTTTGAGAATGACTGTATAGAGGTACTTATTCATGAGCCTCTAAATCCAAACAGACAGTGTGCCACGGATGTTGGGCTCAGCAAACAAGGTGCTCAGTGTAATTTATAGACCTTATGACTGTAAAAGTACTGTAGCAGTAACACTGTCAGTTTGCATTCATCAGTTGGACCACATTTAGAGTATTATTGTCAGGCATGGCACACATACCTCAAAAAGGACATTGATAATCTTTGAAAAGGTGCAACGCCATGTAATTAAATTGATACCAGAAATATCCACGCTAAGTTATGAACAAAGGCTTAACGGAACTGGTTTAATCTCTTTATGCAGACTAAATGCTGATCTGATAGAAATCTTTAAAATTGTTAACGGACTGGAACATATCGACCTTGCAATCTTTTTTACTGTATCAGAAAAAGACAGAACCAGAGGCCATCAGCTTAAGCTTCAGAAACACAATTGCCATCTTGATACAGAATAAGGAAACTTCTTCAAAGGATCATAGCAGAATGGAACAGCCTACTACCGGAAGCTGTCGTATCTCCATTGATCAGTAAAAAGTTTCAAAAAACATAATTGACCCATTCCTTGAGAAAAGAAGGGGGATTACAGAAGCCAAACAAGGCTGCCTATGCCAGTATCGACATTCATTGCCAGTGGGTTCAGGTGAGTTATCTGGTGAGTTTAACGTTCCAATCTGGTCCAACCTAGATCCTAGAGGTTTGTTAGCTATTTGAAGCAATAGGCCTAACTTGCCTTTTGCAATCATGGAAACAGTAGCAAACATCTGCAACGACATTCAAGGGGCCACACCGGTACTGGCCTAGAATTTGTGGGCCAAATGATTTCCAGTTTGGGGTCAACTTGCAAGGGAGCAAATTGTCTGGGGCAAACTGGTTGGTTTGGGGGCAAAATTGCAAGGGGGCAAAATGACCAGTAAGAACAGTCTAAGAGTTAGACCCTGAACCATATTATCTACCATCATCCACTATGCCTACAACTATACCTCTGCAGAAACACAGTAACAATTAGTACTAGGCCTAGAGTTATTAAAAAAAAAGAAACAAATAAATAGCATGTCTCTCCTTCAGTTCGCAGATCTATATGTTATTATAGCATGGTTACACTTTAGAATGATGCACCTAAGAATTTGATCAATGATGATGACGATAGCAAAAATCCAAAACACTCATTTATATAAATGGGGTTTTAGTACAAGCAGTACCTCACAAATGAAATGATACAAAAAGATTTTCTACATTGCCCCTTCTTATTTTAAAATTGAGCACAAGTTGACTCCAAGATTTCTGCTGTTAGAATCATTTCTATGCACCTTAATTGATGCATCGAGACTTTGGTAGAGTCGTAAACAACGTTAAATGACAGAGCAGCAGAGGCCGTGAGGTATATATGTATTGTAAGCATATATCTAGCGGGTGGGTCATTATTTTGGGGATGTGTTGTTACTTTGATGCAAATTTTGGGTTGACTTGTTGAAGTGACATTTCAGTTTAGGATATGAAGCCTAGCATATACAGGAGACGGGTGGAAAACCTTAAGAACCAGAAGTTTGACAGCCTAGCCTACACCAGCAACGGACTGACTTGAACTTGAAGGAAGTAACTCTGCTTCCAATGGAATAGGTTAGGTTGTCTGACGTAATACAGTTTCAATAATAGCTAGAGGGTGCATCATTCTAGGTGATGTGTCATTCTAGGTGCACTTGCTATACACTAATGTGACTAAAAATAATCTTGAACTTGGACGTTACTGAAAGTGACACAGTGGGTGAGACTGAGAGTACTCGCGAAGTTTCATACATCCATGCTACATAAAGGCTAGGCTACAGTCTGACAGTTATGTTAGACAAGCCTATACAATTACAAGCTGCACTACAGCCTACAGGGCTGAAACTTTTTTAACGTATGTGAGACGTCCAGGTTACTTTGTGGTGTTTGGACCTAAAATACAACATGAATAGGAAGAACGACTTACTGCACAATATTATTAATGTATTTCAGAAGGGTTTCTGACACACTGAGGAACGTATGAACATCATTTTCACCCAGTTGTCGGATCGCGATACTTGCATCAGCTGTCGCCATGACTAGCGAAAATTTTAGTCTTCATACATGGAAGGCCGTAACGACAGAACTTCGACAGGAAAAAGAATTACGTTTCAGAAATCAGAATTGTCTATATAGCACATTGCCCTGCCAGACTACAGGTAAGTTACTTCTCTGTTTCTCTTTTTCTTCTTATGTAAGGCATATGAAATTGCCATTTCTAGGACTCCAGATAAACAAAATTTGAATGTAAGATCATATTATATGTGATATAACCAGTGGCAGCACCAGCCTGAGGATTTTCGGTTGGGGGTGGGAATGGGGGGGACAAAAGAACTGTTAGTAGGGGGCCAGAAATTTTGCAGGTAGCTTATTTCGGGAGGCAACGTTAAATCTAAGGATAGTTATATTCTTGTTCAAAGTGCATCACTGAATGCAAAGATTCCAAAAGATTTTAATTATTTCAGCTATTTCTCTTCACTCATTTGGCAAGAGATCTTAATTAGGATCCCTCACAGGGTGAAACCACCAGTGCCCCAGTGAGCTGGGTCCAGGTAGCAAAGTCCCTGCAGGAACCGCTGAGGTTTAGCATATCTCTGAGTGAAAAGTCTCATGGTTTTCCTAGAACAGAAAGGTAAATGCAAAATTATGGGGGAATTAGACACACAGTGTACATCAGTATTTGTCAGGTCACATACTTCAACTGGGAGGGGGGAGGGCCCTGGCAATGAGGGGATGGTTCTGACTGGGGGATATATCCAACACCCCCTCCCACTTGCCCTTAGTGTGGCACTGTGGCATACAACTACAATGGCCCTCATCTACGAAATATTGGAAATCTTTTGTACACTTTCAACCATGTATCCTGCTTGAAGTAGGCCCATCTACCAAAACCAGAAATAGTGCAACAGTCAACCTATATGATAGTGCTATTTGAGCCTGGTGTAGAAAATTTCATTTCAGATGTCAGCCAAAAATAGTCATGTGCATGACTTTTTCAAGCGGCATGTAATTTGCCATTTTTTAATCCTTTTCTGTGGCTGCCACCCAGAATGGCCCACTTGTTTACTGTATATAGTTTCTGTCATTATTTAGGATTTCTTTGAAGTGCCCGGAATGAACAAACCCAAAGAAAACGATTTTCTTTTGGCGCTGGGTGATTAGGCTACCCCAGTCATTAACTTTGAACTTGCTGTTTTCATTATGGTGGAAAACAATACAGGACATCACATCCAGTGTAGATATCTTCAGTGTTCCAATAAACGAGTAACAAAACTCTTTGCATATGAAATCTTACTTCCGCTATCAGCTGTTCATATGCCAACAAATGACTTCATGAACCAATCAAAAATGGTGTTAACGCCAAGCAGAAATTTCACACGTCCATAGAGATTGATGATACACCTTTTTTACATTTTTTTTTTTTGGCTCCTGGTTATCCTTAAGCCTGGATATCAATTTTGAATGGAATTTCTCTATCAGGTAAATTAGTTTCATTAAGAAACAACTTGCAGTCCTTTTCTCACACCCCAAAATCTTATCTAATCAGCTTGATAGCAGCTGTCATCATTGGACGGTACTACAAAATTAAGTGGCCTGTGCCAAGCCATCCTCCTGGAAACACTAGCAGCTACTTTTCAGGAGACTCGGAAAGTGTGAGAGGGCACTTGCAGGGCTTGAGCAAGCGATTTCTGACAATCTAGAGGTATTCAGATCCGAACATTCCCCTGGTGCACTCTGCCTAGTCTTCCTGCAGAGATAATTGGTGCCAATTCATTCTCATCTCCCTCCCCAAAAATATGCACCCACACAACCACTGGGTCTACTTAAAGATGGGACAACAAACACAAGATCAGATTTAACCATGAGAAAGCACTGCAAGTAATAAGTGGCTCCTATTCTTTTGGGTGTCATGACTTAAGGTATGTCAGAAATTGATTAGACCATTTGTGATAACTTTTTAATTTTCCTTTTATAGGCTTACATGTACATAAGCACCTTAGCCTCCCTTTCATGACTGGCATCACTGAAGCCTTGTGGAGAATCATTGTCAAAGAGGGCCCCCCACATCAGTGTGATCCTCCTGATCAACCCCCCCCCTCCCCGGGGTAAATCCTAACATGAACATACAGTATACACAGAGAGAAGGGTTTGAAAAATTCCTACACCAAGACACAAACAAGAGACAAACAAATTGAAAATTTGAGTACTGTATTCTATTTATATAGTTATCAATATTAGTATTTCCTTTTTTAAACCACTTTTTCTTTTGCTAAACTTTGTTTCTCACATGCAGCTTTTTTGGCTCTGTACAAATAATTTTCAATGAATGAATTCTAAATAGCGTTTCTCTGATAAATAATATCGGAACCAAAAGGGTTCACTTTCTACTTCCAGTGCTAGAGTGAAAGAGTCATCGTTAGTCAGCATTTCTCTCTCAAAGATACAAGCGAGACCATTGTCTGCTTTCTCCTAATTTCAGTCTAGCATATCTTTCCACTTTCTCATCATGCTCTGTGATGAAACCCGCTTCAAACCATCTCATATCAAATGCATACAAACTACCACAGTGCCAGATGAGCTTCACTTGTCTGACTATACACACATCTTGTGAGTTTGTGCAGTAAAAATAAGGGGAGGAAATATTTCAGTTGCTTGAAGAAAGAAAAGGTGAACAGGTAATGAACAGCTCAACATCTACAGGTTTTAAAATGCTGCTGATCAGCTCTTTTCCAACAGTGAGTCTTTAGGAAAGGTAATTAAATTCAAAGAACCTCCCTTCAATGAGTACTACACTTTTTCTCTGCTTTGCAAGTAGTTATGAGAACTATTTGAAAATCGTCAAGGTGACCCATCTTTCCGCAAAGTGAAATACAGAAGGGGTTCACTCCACTTTGTTGTCGACCTTCGTGGCACTAGGAAAAATTTTGTCACCACCACAATGCAGTCATAATCTGTGTCAAATGGCAAGAAATTGATAGTTGGAAAATTTGTTTGGAAATTTACACAGTGATGGCAAGTCAATTGTCTGGAGAAAGATGAAAACTTGAATGAATCTGAAAAACAAACAAAAGAAAGTTGAAAATTGGAAGTTGGGGCCTGCATTTGGAACAGAACAAAACAAACAGATACAAAACTGATTCCACACTATGTACTGGGCAAGCCATTAATACTTTTGACTTATTACTGTCCTCTCCTCCTCATCCCATTTGTTGTCTTCTCCTGCCATCTGGTATTTTTTATTATGTTGTTTTGGTCACCCTACTGTTACACAGCTCTTATGTTGTCACAGTGTTAAGACTGCTGTATCGTTATTTGCATCCCTTCAAACTCTTTGAACTTGCAGCTTTGGTCAGCAAAGACAACAGTATCTTAAAATGTTAAATTCATACTGAAAATATAGTATGCCATACCAAGACAAACAACATCACACCTTACAATACCCCACTTGCCATGCCATATGTGATGTCATGTACAGAACCCTACCATACTACACAGCACCATATATTCCATGAACCATATAACAAACCACACCATATCATCCTAAACCAAATAACTACACCATGATGCAACATATCCTGCTTTATGTAATTTCATTGTAGTTTACACTCAAGACTCTGCAAGTTAATACCAATAGCTAGATTCATGAAATCTAATCTTCACTCTTTATCTTTAACTTTCTTCATCATTTTCATAGCTGATGGATTGCCTACAGTTTCAAATTCACAAACTTTCTCACACCAGCTCTCCCACAAAGTGGAGGGCTGATTTGTAACAAGCATCATTGGAAATGAAGCAAATCAATGAGAGCCTTTATTTCTTCTGTAATGGCAGACTTCCAGTAGGGATCTATGCAAAGTTCTACAATGATGCTTTTGTCACGCGATCTGCAGGCCCATACCTAACGCGCTGTTCACAAGGTCGTATTTGATGTCACATACTTTGAACTTTGCAACAGTTGATAAGTCACCAAATCTATGTTAATGATATATACAGGCTGCCTGAGATCTGATACGCAATGCAAAGACATAGACACCATTTTTTTTTGAAGGGCCACTGAGTTTGATATTATTCATGCAGGCAGAGTTACAGTGCTCAGGGTTAAATATGATATAATAACAAATAACGGTTTTTCACGCAAACAATACTTGAGACAATTTAATGAGGCCTGGTAATCATTTTTTTTTTTTTAATTAACTTATGGATGCTTATTTTTATGCAACTGTCGAAACAAGTTTCATTTGCTTTATATCACAAAACACTGCACTAGCTTGAGATGCCATTATGCAAATTTATCAAGGTGACTCACTAACTACAGATCTCTACTGTTGTACGACTTATCTGCAAAGTGTGAAGGAATATCGGAGAACCTGAACCAAGCAACATATGGGATTACAAGCTCCATACAAAAATTATGGTTTCGTCACTGTCTGGAATGACTTCTGTACGACCTACTCATAAAAAGCTTCACTTGTCACCGAGAGTGTGGTGAGAATTTGGACAGCTGAATAAAAAGTCTTTACTGATTAGTAAATAGTAGACAAGGATAAGGATAGATTTGGTAGGAAGATAACACACACAAAATTCCAGTCACCCGAAGTTAGCGTCAACACCAAGCTTTCGACTAGAAACTTAAGGTTAATACTACTCCAATGTAAATATTACACTGAACCAGTGTTCTTGAGTCTCTTACTGCGGCTTACACACAAAACTCTGTATGGGAATACTCCACGATATCATGGAAAATTTTTTAACTGAACAAATTTTAAGTCCTTGGTCACACTAGCGCGATTCAGTTTTCAACTAAATCACACAACTTGAATTGATGTTTACACTAATGAATGCAAAAAACATCAAATACAAAATCAACCTATTCAATTCACCTATATTGAATCATGCCAGTGTGATCTGGGCTTAAGTTTTAGGTTGGCCAGGTTGATCAAGCCCTGCCTGTCAGGACTGTCACCTGAAAATGTTGGCTATCATTCTACATGCTGATAGGTATTAAACCAAGGAGGTTTGACAGATTAAACTGTACAGACTAACGTCTAACTAGGAGCAAAGTTGACGGGCAACTTTGAACCCAATGTTGCTCACCATTTTTCCTCCCTGCAGAGGGGACCAGTGATGATGTCAATTGCCTCAATTGCCATGAACTAACGAGATGTTGCCAGAGGTGAGATGACTTGGGTCTGCTGGTGTTTTACCAATTCCCATCAATGCTGAATCATTTTCACACACCATACACACATCCCTGCCACACTCTCCATTAAACACTGTCAAAGGGTGTAATATCAATCAGATATTTCCAACAATTCAAACAGAAACCTAAAGCAATTCTTGTTTCCCACTCAATACGTAGAGAAAGTTGAATCATTTTCTTCCTTAAAACATACATTCGGATGCGAAATAGTAGCAAAAAGCAAACAATGAACTTATTACTTACTACAACATCTCTGAACTAAATTCACTTGGAACAGTTGAGGCTTGTGTCAGAAACGTGGATACTGTAGAACCTGTGCACTCATGTGGGGTACTGTACGAGGCCATGATGTTATACGATGGACAGGGTCTGATGGTACCGCTGTGACACGCTTCGCAGGCATGCTGGCGTCCTGTGCGCTGCTGGGGGCGATTCGTGGGCATAGGCCCTACCACACTAGGTCTCACCTGGGTGAGAAAAAGTTGTTAGTTAGCTACTATTTAGTTAGAGCTACATAGTTGATTTCAAGACTGGTATGCATGACTGGTATGACTGGCATGCATGAGTTTTTGGCTTTTGCTATCAGTGACATCTTCCACTTTTGATAAATTATCTTCACCTTCACGCATAAAACAAAAACATCACCAATTACACTGAGACTGGTTTGATCCCTACAAAAGTAACTAATACATTGACCTAACTTCCACCTGAAAAATATCACTCTGGAAGAAAAAAAAAAAAAGTCACCGAGAGACTATGCTTATCATGATATGAATATCACAAGGTGCAGCAGAAAGCTCAGAACGATCCATTACGACAATCGTGCTTTTAGCATGGAATAGTTGTTTGGACACAGATTAGTTTGGAACAGAACAACCATCAAAACACTTTCCAGACTGTGATCAAGAATTGGGACTACTGAATTACTCATCTTTCCCAATAATTACGTTACTTTGACAATCTTTCACCTTGTCAGATATGACCAACTTCTCCACACATGTTTAACAGCATAAATCTGTACATCTAAGGAGCATTTGGACCACAGCTGCGCTGAGTATCCAACGTGGTCGCCAAACCTTTCCCAGATCTGGTACTGTACGTGTGGCCTATCGTAACTGAAACAGCAGAGAGATTCATTTGGTCCCTTTTGATCTTTTACAAGATTATCACTTGTATCCTTTGTTGCTAGTAATGAATCTACAATACATTGCCCACCCAATCCACAACATGATATCATGCATTTTGACACGTCTCGAGGTTTGCATCCGATAACATTTCCTGAAGTCACTGACAACAACCTAACCTTATCAGGTATATCAGTTATGATGTAGGCTAGATGTCTCAAGACACAAATGTGAAACTTTAGAGAACAAAATGACAAATTTGGTGCCATTGCCACCTTATCGATCACCTAGTTAAGGGGAATTCTGCAGGCAAAAAAAATGCCACCAACAAGCACTGTCTATAGAAGTAAAATAGCCAAAACATCTGTGCATCTCTATTCTTCCCCTGACTCACCATTTCACCGCACGCGTAACAAGGGGAAAACCGGGTAGACTGCGCACGGCCATAAAAGACGTTACCACACTGACAGGCAAATTTACCCCAGCCGAACATCTGGTCTAATGGAATGGGATTGTAACAACAGTTGCACCTTGGACAGCTGGAACAAAAAAACAAGGATGCATGAATATCCTGCTATGGGTAAGTGCATGAAAGGTTTCCTTTATACCATGTGGGTGTACCTGACACATAGTCTGAAGGTCTACGTCCATACAGTGCATGTACGATTTGGGGAAGTTTGTAATTAAATGTTCACAGAGATGCATTCTTTGTCGAAGTATGCATTGACATAAAAATATCATCTGAGTGTAAACCCAAACAAGAGTCAGCATTAAAAAAGAAAAAAAAACACAGACCTTGGTAGGAGACTTAAAGCAATAGAGATAAAGATAAATGGCTTTGATGTAAATATTCCTTTGACGAACATATGCAAGAAAAGAAATTCAAGACAACACTTATCTGCTAAAAAGCCTCAGACAATAAAACTAATGAGTGAGTCTGACCATTTCTATCCTGGCAAAATCTCACTTTAAAGGGGCTCTCTGAATTCCTTGACAAAGTGGATGATATTTTAGCACATCTGTTGAATATTTAAGTTGATAAGAAATGATATAACTAAGAGATTCTAAAGATCTGACACACAAGTAATACAACAATGATAGGGTAGTTAACAATCAAAATCACTTATTACAAATCTGTGACCAGACCTCATGACATATTTATCGCAAATAAACAATATCAACTCAGTAAGCTTCCTTAAAAATGAACTTGCTCAACTTGCCCCTCCATGCAGAATCATGAAATATCAGGCTCACTGGTAAGTTTTCGTGAAGACGAAAAACCGGGACAATTTGAAAGAGAGACGGGCAGACTAAAATACTCACTGACTGACAGGTTTATATGTAAATACTTTGTGCCACCAGACATGTTTACATTTCCTGCAACCAAACTGCCTAGTTTCTGTCAGCGAAGCATTAAACCTTGTCAAGTTCTCTAAGGTAAGTGGAGTGACACCATCAATGGGTTCAGCATCGGTCTGTTGTCCCTGGAAAAATAATCACCATGCACAAAAGATGTCGGACAATTTCTTACCCAGTTGGCAGAAAAGTTACTTTTCAAGACTACATTCAGAAATATGTGTGAAATGAATAAACCACAGGAGCACTTTCTCTGTAGGCATTTAAGTCATTTCCCTATTTACACAGGACAAGCATAAACAGCAATAGACCCGTGATGAAAACTTAAAAACTATAATGAACTTTGTTCTGCTCTCAAGTCTCAACCTCTTTTCATCTTGCATACATCCACTGGCCAATTACCCCAGCAACCTTTTTCCAAGATTTAACAAGATCCAATCCAGAAAATTTTGAGCTATTTCCTACTACTGGTTTGATAGGCAGCTCATTTGCCTGCCACAATCATTGGAATGGTTTAAAAACACATTGTGCTACACATACATCTGCATTCTCATGTTGGACATGGCTGTGGGTGCTATTAAAAGTTGCCTCATCTCATCATGCTGTGGTTCTGATGATTCACGGCAAAGCTTACCCCTGTCAGCCGGTATTCCATCAATGACCTCGCCCTGTTTATCCTCGACAGCGTCCCTCTGAAACTGCAGCGGACCGTACCATTGGCGAGTACTTCGAAAGTGATGGACACAGAGTCATTCTCCTCCCGTTCGATGGCTTTGGTCACCGAGTATATCTGCAACGAATGATTCCAATGGTGGAGACCAATGCGCTGAGGGTTTGTTTCATCAAGAAAAAAAGCTATTACTGGACTGAAAGAGAGGTTGCGCAAAGAATGGACCCAAATCCGAGCAACTGAGGCAAACATTTACGCAGTGTTCCAGAGGATGCATTGGAAGATTGCACTGGCACCGTAAATATATATATCTCGAAACATTACACAATCAATATAAATTCACTAAATGTTACTTCTAAACATGCTCCTATGGGAACGAAAGAGACTCTGCTGGCATTTGATGTTATCCGTCTTTTTCCTTCTGTGTGACCTTCGACTGCATCCAAATCTTACACCGTGAACAGAAATAACTACACATTGAACTATCACCTTCCAGCTAGTTCTGTCCATATTGCATTAGAGTCCAAGACTCCGTCAAGAGGCAAGCTTATCGGAAAGATAAAGATTTTCCTCCCACAGTATCTATCCAGTGTCACTCCCCCTCCTTCATGAATGCATGTACCCAATTCAAAATATCGCAATATGCCATGAAAACTTACACCAATCGAGAAACTTCATAGTGTTTGCCACAAGGTTAACACAGTTGATGAAGTACTGACTACCTTCATACCTGGAGTGGTATTCACAGATACATAACCCAACTCACATTACATCACATGTGCTCTGAAGCACAGTTTGTCTCTCCTCCGCAAAGTCCAATTTTCAATTATTAACAAACCAAGTCTAATGCAAGAAGCAAACCATGTAACTTAATGTTAATGGCTGATTCACTGTTTGTGGCTTCTCAATATCTTGGCCTTCAGCTGAGCACCTTCTGAGATTTTCCATACAAACTATTTTCTAACTGAATGGTTTGCATACTGTAATTACCTCAGAAGCATCTAAAACCTCAAAGCAGGACTCAAGAGGATTACAAATTAAACAACAAATCAGAACTAGCAAGTACAAATGGGACATCAAATGACACGGTATTACTTAAAGAAATGAAAAGGGGGAGCTTCAAACAATTATCACTACCATCAACGATTGTACTGAGAAGTTTCAATTTATTTTTTATTAATTTCATGTTTCATCTGATGGTGGCGAGGAGAGGAGAAGAATAAGAAAACCACGCTGCCATCAACAACAGGATAGTTGGTTCTATGAAGAGAGCTTCTCTGCTATTTGCTATTAATTCATAAAGGCTGCTTGAATTACACTATTTGGACAGTACACCTCAATTTATGTTGCTGAATAAATGATATGTTACAAATAGGTTGTTCTACACTTCCGCATTTGTGTACGAATGTTTACTTTAATGTTCATGGCAGTTTGATGTGCACACAACTCTGATAATAAATTAACTGTATTTGTTGCATACCCGTCTGTTATTGCACACAGGTTCGTCAGTTTTAAACCTCCCCAATAGACCCTCTTCTGAGATGTAAAGTGTCTGTTAAAAAACAAAAGGAAGGAATAGACATTTATTGGTTGAAAACTGTCATTAATTTGAAGCTCAATACAGAGAGGTTCAAACACAAGAATGCTCGACAAAGGGACCATGGTAGAATGAGTCACCCTAATGAAAAATATTGTAATGAACTGGTGACTTAGTGACAAAGTGACAAAAGGGAACAAGTGACCATTGCCACATCTGGCAAGAAAAACATAACATGCAAAGAAGGTGTCCCAAAGGAAGTCCATGACAGAGTCAAACAAGCATTAGGGTGACAAGAAGATTATCAGCAACATGAAATGATGCAGATTACCGACAAGTATCAAGTTTAGATGTCCTTGCTAAAACAATTTTGCAACAGACAGTACAAGAGGAAAAAAAGAGGATTACAGAGGAAGACATGTGAGGGGGGTAGACAGGCTTGTCGTTTGCAGGCTGCCAGAGAGCAGCAGCGGACTGGCACAGATGAAAGCAGGACATCAGACAGTGATCAATAGTGCCTCAACAACCCGCATCATAGGGTTAGAAGATTCTGCAAATTGCAATAAGGCTTATCACATTTATGTCCCTACAAAGTCCACCCAACACTGACAGCATGCCCTTGAGAGATATGCTAAGAACCTCAACTGACTTATTTTCTTTCATTGTGTCTTGCCCACCTTTCTATTTAAAAGCCATTTACATCAATGCACACATCGGCACTGAAGTACGAGGATGTAAACTGATACAGCCAAATTTGTACGGGGTGGCCACCTACAGTACTTCCCACAGCACTGCTGCTTCTTCATTTGATCAAGAAACTACTACCTCAAGCAGTACTTCCATTTGCTAGAGGGGGCCCGATGGAACATATAAGCATCCATAGCATAACAAGAGCCCAAAGACACTTTGGTTCCTTGCATTAAGACTTTAACTTTAAAGGGAAATAAGTCATTTAGAATATATCAACAAGGCAAACAAAGAAAAAAAAACTTTAATCTTTGTATAACCATGCAATCTAATCAATAAACATCTGCCAAAGCTTCATCCCCTTAAAACTTTATGCATGTGAACATTGTGATGAGTAATGGACGATGCATTATTTGACTTTGAACAAGTGTGGGGGAACAAATTATTCTTAAGCAACAAATAACTGAATTTTCTATCTGTGAGAAACTTATTTGTTGAAGCTCCTTCCTTACTTTGAATAATCTACCCCTTTATGTCCATAAATAATTAAACATTGGTTTTAAAAATATGGTTGTCTTTTGTAAAACAAACACCTTATATCCCTTTAAACCCAGCCTGAGATAAGGAGCTCAGAAATTGCAGGGCAGTGGTAAAATCAAGATCATTTAGCACCCTTCCTATCATATATCAAAGTTTGTTAATACCATAGAGTACTTTTTCTCTTTTTTTTGGGGGGGCAATATTCAATTGAGATTACCCAGACCCTGACGAAGTGGATGGAAATTCCCATTTACTAAAAAAAGTACAGTACAGTAGTATTGTGTGTGTACCTTCTATGCAGAAACAATGACACAACTTGCATACCTGTTCATATACACTGAGTGTGTATTCAGCAAAACCTGTGCTGCTACACTTACTTGTACAGTTTTCACAAAAAGGTCAATAACTTGACTTAGAAGCATCATAAGGGTAGTGTAACTGGATTTTTAGTTTGCCCTAACAAGACCTATCCACACATCACAGAATGGTTACAAAGGACAAAGGCTCAAATGAGGTCCCATGGGGTCAACTGAGGTCATCATATGCACTTTCCATAGATGAACCAAATTTTCCATTACACCACCCACTTAAAATGTTTTATTGGATAGATATCAATAAAACATCACTTTCCAACCTTTTCACCCTTTCATGTTAATGAGGTTAATGCTACTGTATTTTCTCCACCTACCAATCTATCTTATCCGGAAATTGAGTCACCATTTGTACAATGGACACCAAGTTACAGCAACTCAAAGAAATTCACTTCTTTGCCCCGCGTGATCCCAAATGAACACATTTTCAGGGCATTTTTGTTTTTTCTACCATACCTAACACTCTAATTAATAAAGTTTTGAATTTCTCCTGAGAGAAATGTGGTAAGGTGTTGTTTCATAGGTTGGCATTAAAAGTAAGAGAATGATAGAGATGAAAGACAAAGGCCACTTTTTTTTCTTCAATCAGCACATCCTGCTTTAACTCTACGAATTTGTGCGGGAAGATTATTGTCGGTCAAATATGAAATCTATCATCAGCTAGGCCTACCAGGGAATAATTTAGAATTTCAATTTTGTGTAGCAGTTTTGGGAATATCTGAGGTCTTTGGAAAACTATTGGTGAAAATGCAAGGGTAATGCATACAAAAAATGGCTAATTCTTTTCATTTGTATCTGCAATTTGGCCAGCATGTAATGTAAATTGCAGTGCAATACTAGATCAAATTATTACTTGCATACTACAGTAACTACAGTAACTACACATGGAGGAGGCCTAGAAATGTTGGTTAGGAATGGCACAGATGACATAAGATTTGGGAAAATTTGTGCAGACGCCAGATGGTTACCATTACTTTTAATCTGCCCAGGTGTAGCTCTCGTTTGTTCTTATTTCTGCCCAGGTGTCCCCCCCCCCCCCTCCCAAAGAGTAGCCTGACCATTTTGCATTTTAAGGAAAAAAAAGTTCCCTTTTCAAAAAGTTTGCACAAGAAAACTTTTTTTAAAGGGAAGAGGATGGGTCTCTCCTCCTATATCCCTCCTCAAGCCACATTCAATAACTTGGTGTCACACTCCTTCCACCTTCAAGAAGAAAAAAAATAACAGCATAGCTCACAAAGAGTTTAAGAGGCTGTTAACCTCAGTCTGGCTTTTTGAGGGTGGCCCTTAATGAAGTACGGTAGCCAGCGGTCGTTTGCTTCAAGTCAGGGGAATAAAAAATCAGGATTCTTATCAAAAAGATTGATTCATTTAATTTCACTTAGATCAGTTTTTATTTTAATCATAATTTAAAAAATTAAAAAAAAAGAACAATCCTGACAGTAGTCTAATTATTATCCCCTAACGTAAGCCAATATCTCAGTCAAACAATTAGCATGGATTGTCTTGGGGTGTGGCCTAAGTACTAAAACTAGTAAAAGTAGCCCTAATGTTAGGCCCAATAATACTTTACCAGCATCCTAGGCCTTATAAGTCAAGTCATTACTACTATAGTAAGTAATGAGTTGATTAGTATCTTGAGTTGATCATGGTGTTCTAAACATCTGTACAAAAGTACAGGCGATTTCAATGTAAACTTGACCTACAATGTATACTTCTCAAACAATATCAAAAACAATTATTTGCCTTATCAATTTTTATGCTCCAAGAGAACACGTTACTGACATTTCTGCTTAATTATGGACAAGAAATTTGCAAACATTACCAAATTTGTGACCAAAAGTGTCTTTGATGAGGCTAATTGTTGTACAATTTTAGTTCTTTCTGTAAACATGATGATTATTCTTAATTATGGTAATTGTTTTTCTTGGTTCTTTTTTTTTTGGGTAGTTATTGACTCAAGGCTACTTCGTAAGTTCACACTTTTCACCTAGACACTGCATTGTGTATTGCAACCTTCAGTTCAAAGTTCATTATCTTCAATCTTAATTAGACATTACCAAAATATAAGTTAACACAAAAAAGGAGGAACTGAATCAATGAAAACTGCAAAAGTTTTATTGATTGCAGTAAATGTTTGAATATTTTATGGCTCCGACGTTCGTAAATTGATCGACTCATGATACTCCTAATTTACATCCTGGGTAACCCACAGTTTGTTGCTTGTAATAGGCCTACAAATCACAATACTAGTTGCCATTTAGCAGATCGAGGGAAGCAAATTTCTAG
Organism: Stichopus chloronotus; assembly: GCA_021234535.1. Classification (NCBI taxonomy): domain Eukaryota; kingdom Metazoa; phylum Echinodermata; class Holothuroidea; order Aspidochirotida; family Stichopodidae; genus Stichopus; species Stichopus chloronotus. Next base: position 8,874,513 of record CM037848.1, on the reverse strand, counting down.
TAACAATAACATACAAAGTAAAGGCATACACAGTAGGCTATGTCCGTACAGTGGCTGAGGTGGCCTAACGAGTAGCATACATGTAACGTTACAGTAAATCAACATGGTCTGCATAAGTGAAACTAGTTGGTGTGTATTTCAGTAATTACAGCTTAACAATCACTTGCGCAGCCACAACAAATGTTGTAAATGTGTCATGAATAAAATGAAGGCACAACGACGTACATGTTCATCACCCATTTTGGAATTCGATGAATATTTGAATACTGCAGTCTGTCGCTTGCCCCGGTAGTCGCTCGCGAAGTGCACGTACGTGTGTATTTGAACACAGCTATACAGCGGCTATATGATTATGACATGTACACACGAAATGTCATGTTTTGAAAATTCGGATAAAATCGAATGACACGCACTCACGATCAGCGAAAATAGAGGGCGTTAAACAATTTTCATGGAAGAGATACGGAATGGTCACCCGCTTCTTTAGTGTTAAAAAGTGGTAACCCACCTCCCATCCTTAGTGGTCATGACATAACAAAACAAGTTTAAGGGCAAAGGAAGGCAATAGCCCCATAAGATGCCCTGCAATCCAGACCCTCCCCCCCCATATGAACTCACCAAGGACCCTATACCATGTTGATCGTGGATGAACACCGGCGAGTTTCGCCTACTCTTTTCAATAAGTGTCCAGAGGATATCGAGGCAGGGGTGAAACCAGACATTCGCCAATGCCCATGAACCCAAACCTGCTCCCGGGACAGCCATTTAACGTCTCCATCCGACAGACGAGAGTGTATCCCAGTCTTTAGCCACTTTCCCAAAGACTGGGAGGGGTGGAGAACCTGCCCAACTCAGCAGCCCATTAGCTGTGCCAAGCAACCTGAAGCGGACAAGACCTAAATCGGACAACAGGAACCCAAATAACCCCCTCAGCACCACTGTAAACAGCTTTACTGAACAAGTCAAATTTGAATCCCCAGAAATTTTCCAAATGGTTCAACCGGAAGTTGATCCGGGGACCCTTTGATTGCAAGACGGACTCTAACCACCAAGCTTACCCTCCACCCCAATAGTTCATAGTTCAATGTCCAGAAAGACAGTCACACATTTGTACATTATCTGTTAATACAGAGATCAGTGGTCACAGTTCATGAAAACGAAAAACAAATATTTAGCTTTATCTTCAGTGAATGTCCTAGAGTTATGGAACTATCATACACTTGACGTAGATAACGTATTGTTTTCTTTCGAAACTTATTCATCAAGTCAAAAGGTCACGAGGTCGAAGGTCAACTACGAAAAATACTCTGGGAAGAGTATGCCCCAAAATCTTCTTCTAGACAGTAAGTTCGACAAATTTCAAACTTGGTAGGTATATGTACGTGTATGTTTTATGGTGTAAGCATGATCGATGACGTCATAGGTAAATAGTCACGAAACGAAAGAACAACATCATAAGCATCAGACTTGTAGCCAGCCCATGTGGAGGGGTGGGTCTTTTTTCCAAGATGTGGACCTTTTTTTTAAATGCTGAAGCGGCTGGCGCATGCCGTAAGCATGCAGTTGCTAGGGGTTCGGGGCATGCTCCCCCGGAAAATTTTGAAATCTGCAGATCTCCTGCAATCCGGAGCATTTTAGAGGACTACAAAAGACCTTCCGTCGTAGACAATTTACATAAATAGCAGACATTTCTTTGGTAGTCTGGTGGTTTGAGCAGGGCTTGAAACGCACCGACCACACCCGACTACAATTGAACGTATTCAATCGGGCCGACGGCTTACGACCCAACTGAACTCTAGTAGCGGAACCGGTCACACCGTCACGACCACGGTAGACGCGGTGGATGGTCGCCGTCGTGGCGAAGGTTGCGACAGTGTGTCCTGGGCCTTATATTGTATCTAGTTCAATGATATCCGCGACCACAGTGACATAACCATGCATATGCGTTTTTAAGCTTATTACCTCATCACCCCACATATAGTATATGTATGTGGTGATGAGATATTGTGGTCAGTTTGGGCCTGTATACATTTTATGACATAAGTGGAAAGGTTTTACCTTCTAAAAGTGAACGGAAATTCGGCCTCAATATGTCAAGATAAAAAATATGTCATAGCTGACCCTTCAAACACAGGGCTGGAAAAATGGACCTCCCTCAAGTTGGGGTGGGTCGTTCGAACGATCCGACCCACCCCCCTGACAACGGGCCTGTGCATTATCTGCACGTGTGACTGTCCCGGAATTTTAGTAATTTGAAAACGTCACACCTGTAAAGTAGACGATACCGGCTCACTTTCAAGAGATATTCATCCGGAAAAAGGTCAAATCTACAAAATGTCGTGATGAAGTTTGTCACGATCTCTTCTTATGGACTGAAGTTCAGACTTGGTCTGCAAGGGCACTAGTGTGATATGTAGTGCCCCCTACATATGACGTCACATGTTTAACGTTAATGGTTATGGTTATTAAAGCACATATAGTGTGGCACATCAGATCAACACAGTTTCTCGAGATCTAAGAGAAAATTGTCAAATTTTCCCCATACCGTTATTTGTAACATGAAAATCTCGACTTCCGATTTTCCCCTACAAGCCTGAGTTTTACGTGAAACAAATTAACTCATAAACAAGTAAAAGAAAAATTTGAAAGAGTAACTAAATGTTAATTGTTCTGGTAATTATTGAAATAGTTCTAAAATAGTTGTTTGGAGTCAGTTGTACACTCCGTTGCATGTATGCATGTAGGTTGTCATGTCTGTTCTTTTTCTTTTACATCGTTTAGTTTAGCAAGTAAAATGTCAGAAAGGACAATGCGGTCCTCATAAAGAGACCCTGAGGGAAGAGACATCCCCAAACCCACAACAATAACAATCAGAATCAGAATCTCCCACAATGCCAAAAATATTTGTCAAGTGCATTCTTAAAGGCATTAACACTCTTGGACATCACTGTGATCACAGAGTCTGGCAGGCCATTTCATGCACTCACAAATTCATCCATTCACAAATCTCTGCAAAAGGAAATAACATCCAGCCTATACATGGCCTCTTTCGGAGCTTTAATCTGTGACCACGAGAACTCCTTCAACTAGACCGCTGAACTTAAAGAAAATCATGAAAAACTAAATCATCGACACCATGAGTAATTATGAACACTTGAAGCAGAGCACCCGCAGTCGCCTAAGCTCAAATGATGTAAGTTTATACGTATGTTTAATCTGCGATCATAGTCGATACACCTCTCGTGGACTAATCAACCTAATAGCTCTTTTCTGAACTTTTTCAAAATGTACGGATAATATATGTTTCCATAAAAAATAATATGTAAATCAACCTAGATTCCGTATGAGTTGTAGTTTGTGCTGCGTTATGGCATTCTGTTGTCGGGTTTCACGGGGAGCACTTAGTTTAAAGGGAATACGCAGTCACCCCAACTTAAATCTGCTCTTTTATAACTAATTACAAATATTATTTGAAACTATTTTGTATTCAAACTAAACAAACAACTTGCATAATTTAGCAGTGACAAAAATATTGTCACCTAAACGCAGCGCCATCCATGAATTAGGATAGGGGTCTATATGCTTATACAAATTGGGGTGACTGTATTCTCATTTTAATACATACGTAAATACACGCAACTCGTCATTTCGGTCACATTTCTCGGTTATGTACAAGTTTCTTCCCGAAAGGTTATTTTCCCAAGTTCCGCCCTGGACAACGCCCTAATTTGCACTCATTCGAATCCATGTAGTTAAGTACGTCATCGAATGCCCACGTTGCAATAGTCTGACAACGTGTGTTGTATTTTGTCCTTTAAATGCAAACGTCTTTCAGAGCTGGTGCAGAGCTAGCCTGAGAGGCTACCTCAATTTAACTGACTTCTTGTCTCCAGCCCTCCATTAACACCCCTAATTAGCAGTTTGACCAGTGACTAAACGAGAATCAGACTTCTATTTAAGTTCTGTTTCCAGCTCGTGATTTGGTTTCTCAGTCAAAGTTGGCAGAAGATTTATCACACCCATATCACACTACAACAGTAAGTTGTAGAGCACCGTCTGGGGAAAAATAGCGGAGGCTGGCCTTATAAAATCCACGCTTGACACAAAAGATTATTGAGCATTATTCGACTTCAATTTGCCGAAATTTTACCACATTTTGACAATTTCATATTTTCTTCTCTGCATCCCTACGAAAGTCCCAATTTCACTACAAACAGTGAAATTTCATTACGGTTGGCCATACGCCATCTCCCTGTCACCTCCTCAACTGTACACTACACCTCTCCATACATTATAGAAGCATTCGCTGGCCCTAATGACTTTTCTTTAAATGATGTCAAATCCTTAGCGAACTGTTCTTATCTCTCTTAAATTTCTCCTAAATCATCGTTGTAGGGAATTATTCAAGCAAATTATGGATAGACAAGGTTGCGTAGAACGTCATGAAAATGCTCTGCTTTTCAAGACCTATACTATTTATTTCCCCTCCGTTTAAATGGTGTAGTCCAAAAGTTTTCTACCCTGTGTTTTGTTTCTGAAAACCACAATAATTGATCACTGAAGCATTACAAGAGGTGTAGAGAGCGGGACTCTTAGATAAACAATACATTTGCACTCTTAGATAAACAATACATTTGCGCTCTTAGATAAACAATACATTTGCAGAAGAATGGACAAGAACAGGCTATTTTGGTGAACTAACTAAAAATATATTTCTTTTTGTGAAAGAAAAAGTTTTCTTTTCAAACTGAACGAAAACATTTTTAAGAGAATAGAGCAATTCATCCATACCAAGATTTGCTTATGTTCATTTTTATGATACATATATCAACCCTGAGATAGGCGAAATATCTACATTTATACATGGTTATCAAATACTTGTTCCCTATACACAGTTCGAAATCACAAACAAAGCTATACGAAGCATAATTGCAGTAAACAAAGAAAAATAATGAAATGGAACAAGGTTAATTTTATTTTTTGGTACATGCACTGTCAGAATTAATAAAATATATTTTAAAAAAATACACATATTATATGCATAAGTTTCGTTGAAACATTGCTGATATGTAGGAAAAAAGTTTCAGGCATCACCTTAAATAAACTCAGCAATACTGGTTTTGAATCTCATCCATTGCAATTCATTAAACATTCCATCAGTGTATTTTAATGCATATTCTGTGTGTCCATAGGTATCGTATATATATAGTAGCCTACCACAATGTGAAATTGACCATCTACACATTTTGCCTATGATAACAGAAATAGAGGACATTCCACAGGAGTATGGTTCGAGAAGGCGTGTAAATACAGTGCTATAGGAATGTGTTATTAGAAGTGGAACACGTACGTGTCCACTCTTTGACTGACATGCAAGTGCACTGGGCAAAATATTCGGTAACATAAAACATGAACTTACGAAATCTAAGCAAACTGAACAGTGAAAATGAATTTTTACTGATGGACCAGTTCGTGACACATCTTCACTTTGTTCCGTTTACATCAGTAACTCTTTGACTTAATCACCGGTTCAGTCTTTTAAGTTTCCACGAAAATGAAAGCAACTTGACGACGACCTCTTTTTTTCCCCGGTTCGTGCACTTTTCAGAGCTTTAATGACTACACTAAGCAAAGCGTTAAAAAGTGGAAGCAATAAGACATTTTAAGAGACATGCCAAAATGAGTCCCACGACGATCAGTGGCGGCGTGACTGAATGGTGGTGGTAGGGGGGTGGGGCAACAGTGTTTTTTCTCGAGACGGGGCAAAAATGAAGGGGCGTCTACGTAACCGTCAACTATGGTCAATCGAAAGCAAAATCATGATCAAAATCACTTTTTCATATGTCACGATATTTAATCTCTCCGGACTTGTTTTCAGAATTGCTAGCAAACGTTAATGACGTCATGATTGGCGACTATTAGTGCAATAGCGTATATTATTCACGTTCTATCGGTCATACATGTTTGCGCTGCTGGCAGCCGATAAACACATTAGGCTGCGACCGTTTTAACAATTAACCCCACAGCCAATAACGTTTCAATATAGCATTTCCGTTTCGAATAATTAAGAAAAGCTTCAATGTTTGCAAAATTTCATCTAATGATTGTCGATTAAATCTACACAGCCAAAAAAAAAAAAAAACTGACTGGCTGGCTGGCTGATGCCATTCGTTACACAAAGAGTGAATCGTTAATCAAATTATCTGAGAAAATTTGCCAAAACTGCAACACGTTCTAGGATAGCTTCTTTTTTTTTTGTATAATTATACTGTTTTCATTCTGCATGAGACCGGATCTGTTAAAGCGATAAAATCCAAACTCTTGTCGGAAGTGCTCGTAAGCAAAGCATCTGTTAAGTTGTCCGGTCCCATGAATTCACGAAGAGTACCTGGTAAGACAAAGTGGTGTAGCTGGTGAAAAGACGGGAGGGTGATTGGAGATTCGGAATACCCTTCCCATGTAGCAAGGCAACCACTTCACTTTTTCAGAGGGAGGTGTTAACTCGTACCCTATTTAATTTATACATACAGAGCCATTAAAACAATCAGGGTCAGATTTCAAGCATCTGTTGTGAACTTGTTCAGCAGCAGCCCAGTCCTCTCCACTTACTGTACGGTAGTCTCCCCTGCCAACCTCGGGAGTACCTAGCCTATGCTGACTGTTACTATCAGAGCAAAGGTTCTCGTTTCAGCCATGAGTCACTTTTATATTCAAGTGACGGGAGGGGGTGCTGTATTAGCCCCAGTGATAACATGCTATAGACTGAGGAAAGTTTCCCGATTATGTCAAAGACCTTCCATGGTCCAATTCAAACTTTGGACTTACTTCATACAAATCAGTCCGGCACTGCACCAACCCCACTTGGCCATCTCCCTGTATATTCCAGTATTGCATTGTTCAGATACAGGTCCGAGCCTATGTCCACATCTTCAACAACAGCAGGTGTTGTTCACTTAAGTATATCCATAGAACTAAAGAAGTGCATGGCATTGTGTATTACCATGTGTGTGAAATTTAACCGTTCGAAATCACGGGCGTTATTAGTCGGACTATAGGGGTGATGGTGCCGCAAACAAAACGTCTTTTTCCTCCATATCCCAACCCCCCCCCCCCCAAAAAAAAAAAGGAAGGAAGGACGGAAAATCCATGGTAAACAGGTATTGAGCAAAATTCGTACAAAACCTTCTTATCTTTGTACAATTAAGAGAAGCGTAAATTTACAAACATGTGAATACTTAGATGAGACTCTCTCACGAGACAGGGAGATTGTAACCTGAGAAGCATTTTTATCAAAAAAATTTGCTACTGATGGTCCCGCTAGGCTATGTTATTGTCAATACTGTTTTCCCAACTTCAACCTTTGCCAAACCCCTCGCCCCCCCCCCCTACCCTTCTCAAGTATCGATGTTTCGAAGTCTGTTGTAGACATATAAAGGTAATATACTTACAGCATACAAGTTTCAATACAGTTGTGAGTCCCTGAATATCTATTATCTTAGCCTAGCCATTTAGGGAAGTCCTTCACGTGTGCACAACCTATCCGTGAAAAACTTGTAAGTGTAGCAGTCGTTAATGTATTCGAGACTAATTCAATGTCTTGTATTGTTATTTAATTACGCTCCATTCATTTAGATAGCCCATTGTCCTGTAATCTTTATGATGTAACTTCCGGCTTTGGTCGTTTCTTAGTACTAAGAACTATATTTAGAACTATATGATAGACGATGGGACTTGAATATCTAATATCCGCCGGCTATAGGTTCGATTTAACTTTCGATCTTTTTCTCCGATACGACATCGAAACTAGAAAATCGAAGAATTCTAAGTTAAAGTAGCCTTCGAAACAAACCCGGATGTCATTGTTGTCATCAAATCAAGCATACATTAATACACGTACCGACTGTTCGAAATGAAAGTAAGGTCCTCTGACAACATGAGATATACTTTTCTGTTCTAACGATATCATATACTATGCACTCTGAACACTATCCCGGTAAAAATGAATTTTCGGTCGCTTTTGATATTTCTGAGCAATGTAAAGTCAGGTTTTCACACCCACTATGTTAAAAGAAAAACACTAATATATAAACTAAGAAGTTTGCGTAACGACATAACTGTAAGTGGTGATATTACCAAGTAGACCTACTTCGTAGCATACGCTTAACCGTCCCTTTTTTTTTCATAGGCCCTCTGAGGTGCTGATGCAGTTTGAATCTTCTATACCCTATTCGAGGACATCAGACCATGTACTCTTCCCAATACATATGCTCTTTCTCATGCACCTTTCTCTAAGTTTCCCTGCCGTCTCGACAGTGGCGACGCTACGGGGGGGGGGGGCATGAGGGGGCTTTGCCCCTCCAGATTGTTTCCTTGCCCCCCCCAGTTGCCCCCCGTTGCCCCTCCCCCCAGTTCCCAAAGAAAAAAGTTGGGAACCTTGGAGTACGGTCAACCGAAAAGATAAATAATGTAAAAATAAATAACATACCTCTCTTGGGACTTAATTTTCCACCCACAGATATGCTAAAACCTCAGAGCTTCCGGGGGCTTCGCCCCTGGACCCCACCAGGGGCCCTAAGGCGGGGCCCTGGAACCCACCCGCACGGCCTCGGGTAGCGCTCGGTTTCGCGCTGCGCGAAAATCTTTGCCCCCCCAATATTTTCCTCTGCCCTCAGTTTGCCCCCCCAAGTCTGACATCCTGGCGCCGCCACTGCGTCTCGATCCTCTTTCCCATATCTCCTTATATTTTACATAGCTCTAACCCCTCCTCAGACCCTCTGTTCTTCATACCTATCCTCTTCTCCATTCTCAACATCTATCTTCCGCGTGCTCTCTCCTACTTCAGATTTTCTCCCTCCTCCACGTTCCATCCTCTCTTCCCTATTCCCCTCATATTCCCAGCACGTAACTCTTCCCAAACCATTTTATAAGACCTTATACTTATGGCAATCTATTTTAAAAGTAATCAAAGCACGACGTTTAGTAGCATTCAAAAGGCACTATCTATTTTTCCCAACATCCAAGGTAGTACTAATTCGGGATGGAAGCATTTGTGTGACTTGACTTCAATCAAACTCAAACATAACACGCCTCAGTTTTCCCATTAAGATATCATCTTCCAAAGGAAGCCTGTTTGAAATTTATAGTAACAGAATATGACTAAATATGAATGAACGCTCTCATGCAAAGTGAAAGGACTAACCGGAGAGTGTAAAGTAGTGAATGCCGGAGGCACGAAAACTTGAAATGTCTTTCCCACTGCTATTAAATATCCCTAATAAATTTCGCTGGGATTTTGAGGATCTTGCCGAAAAGTGTGTTTGCACCC